>CAUYON010135345.1:0-10679 GCA_963573935.1 Arctocebus calabarensis | reverse complement strand
TGATGGTCAGTGTGTAGAACAGGTTCAAGCATTTCCTGTAGAGCTGGTCTTTTTGTGGTGAATTTCCTCAATATTTGTATATCAGCAAATGATTTTAAAGCTTAGCTTAGCAGGATATAGAATTATATAGAATTCTGGGCTGGAGATTGTTCTGTGTAAGTAGATTAAAGGTAGAAGACCATTGTCTTCTTGCCTGGAAAGTTTCATTAGAGAAGTCTGCAGTCACCCTGATGGATTTGCCCCTGTATGTCAACTGGTGCTTACTCCTGGCAGCTTGAAGAATCTTTTCTTTTGTCTTGACTTTGGACAGGTTCATCACAATGTGTCTTGGGGAAGCTCAGTTAGAACTGAGGTGACCTGAGGTCCAATATCCCTCTGAAAGGAGTGTGTCAGAATCTTTTGTGATATTTGGGAAATTTTCATTTATAAGATTTTCTAGTATGGCTTCCATTCCCCTGGGGCATTCCTCTTCCCCTTCTGGGATACCTATAACTCATATGTTTGAAGGCTTCATAAAGTCCCGCAATTCCATTGGTCAATGTTCTGCTTTCTCTCTTTTCTTTTCTGCTTCTTTAACTATCTGAGTTATCTCAAGAGCTTTGTCCTCTACCTCTTAAATTCTTTCTTCTGCATGGTCTAATCTGTTGTAGATACTTTCTATTCCATCTTTAAGTTCCCTAATTGATTGCTTTGGTTCCTTCAGCTCTACTATATTCTTTCTATATTCTTTATATCATTCATCTCTTATTTGAATCTGTTTTTGGATTTTCTTTTGGTTATTTTCCACTTTATCAGTCGTTTCCTTCATTGTTTCCATCATTTCCTTCATTGTTTTTATCATCTGTATTCTAAATTCCCTTTCGGACATTTCTAACATTTCCTTATAGGTGGAATCCTCTGCAGTAGCTACCTCACAGTCCCTTGGGGGGGATTGCTTTGGACTGGTTTTTCATAATGCCAGGAGTTTTCTGCTAATTCTTCCTCATGAGTGATTTCTTTTATCTATTTCCTTGCCCTAATTTTCCTTTCACTTCCTCTTGATCTTTAAGTTGCCATGCCTCTGGACTAGGATTTTGATGAGTCCTTTTTGTACACGACCAGAAGGATGAGAAGATTGAAGAGCAAGAAGAGAAAAAAGAGAAAGGAGAGGGGGTGAGTAAAAGGGAATATTGACAAAAAGAAGAGAGGCACAGAAAGAGGGAGACAGGAGCAATACAGGTGCACAGTAGGGTACTTTGACCCAACCTTAAAAACCCCAACCTCTAGGGATGCTGGGTTAGGTGGTTCCCTTGAGGTCGGCAGCTCTTTGCTAGCCTGATCAGACACAGCATCCCACCTCCACCAAGTAGAGAAGAAAGGCAAAAATGCTATAAATCAGACCAAAATAAGCAAACAGGAAATTTTGTGGGATAAAATTGGGGGGAAAATCAAATACTAGGGGTTGAAACACTAGCAAAAATGAAGTTCTAATTGTTGAAAAAGACAACAATGGGAAATTGTATTTAAATTAGAAAAATGAAGAAAGAAAAGAAAGAGAAAAAAAGAAAAAATCTATAGGGAAAATGTTGAAATTAGAAACAAACAAAAGAAAAAGAGTAGCACCTGTGGCTCAGTGGCAGGGCACCAGACCCATATACCAAGGGTGGCAGGTTCAAACCCCACCCCAGCCAAACTGCAACAAAAAAATAGCCAGGCGTTGTGGTAGGTGCCTGTTGTCCCAGCTACTCAGGAGGCTGAGGCAAGGGAATCGCCTAACCCCAGGAGTTGGAGGTTGCTGTGAGCTATGTGATGTCATGGCACTCTGCCATGGGCTACAAGGTAAAACTTTGTCTCTACCAAAACAAAAAAAAAAAGCAAAAAATAAAACTGAAGACAAAGTAGTATATATTTTGCTGATTATCGTCTGGGCAACAGAGGATCTTCTCAGGTATCAGATGTTAATCACAGTGCTGGTATAGCTGTACAAGATGGAGACTGGAGGCCTCTGCTGATTTCTCAACCCTGCAGGGTGGAAAGTCTAAATCTCTCCTCCACCCACTTAAAAGGCACTTTAAACTGCTAACCTTGGCTAAGCAGAAGCTTTCCCAGAAAAGTACTTATCACTGGGATCACTCCTAAAGTGGCTATTTACTTACCCAGTGTGCCAAAATCGGTCTCACTGTATGCCCCTGAGGGCCAGAGCTGTCAGGCATCTCAGTGCCCACCTTTGGGCTGCTCAGTCACTAGATTACTCTACCTGGCCTGATCCTTGCTCTGCAACCCTGATGGCAGAGCTTGCCAGGGCAGTTCTCCCGCAATGGCTCTGCATGGCCCACAGCCAAACACTATTAACTCAGTCCAGCTCAGTCGCTCAGTCTTGGGCCCTAGGCAATGCTTAAAGTCCTCTGCACTCTTGCCCAAGTTCTCCCAAGGTAATTTGACTGAGTTCCAAGTCCATAAAAACCAAAACACCTCACAGGTAAGGTCTTTCCAGTTTGCAATCGCACTGCTGCTGTACCTACAACTGCCGGAGGGATTAGACTAAATGAACACACACAAACACTTGCCAGTTCTCCACTGTTTTTGTCTTCCTTATGGGGACCAGAAGTCTCTTGCTGATTCCCTGTGTACCCAAAGGAATGTTTCTGGGCAGATCCCATCAGCCAGAGATGCCTGGAGTCTTCTCTCCCCAGACTCACCATGCCCAGTTGCAAGGAAGCTGTTACTTGGCTGCCATCTTACTCCTCCCTCCAACATCCATTGTTTATAGATTACCCAGTCTGAGATACTTTGTTATAACAGCACAGCACAGACTAAAACAACAAATATCTAGGATTCATGGCTTCTATAATGGGAAGCAGGCCCCACAGCCAGTAGTGATTCTCCCAAACATAAGAAAAAAATCAGGGCTTAGCGCCTGTAGCTCAGTGGTTAGGGTACCAGCCACATACACCAAGACAGGTGGGTTCAAAACTGGCCTGGGCCTGCTGGTTCAAGGAAAATAAAGAAATATCCAGGTATTGTGGCAGGCACCTATATTCCCAGCTACTTGGGAGGCTGAGGCAAGAGAATTGCTTAAGCCCAAAAGTTAGGGGGTGCTGTGAGCTGTGACACCAAAGCACCCTACTGAGGGTGACATAGTGAAACTCTGTCTCAAAAAAAAAAAAGGAAAGAAAATCAGATGCAAACCAACTATAATACAAAGAAAGGCAAATGTCCATCATAATCTATCCCATCAGCTTCCCAAAATTAACATATACTTTTCTTCCCACACCTAAGGCTTCTTTTGAAATAATAACATTTAACATAATGCAAATAATTCTGATATTCTTAACCTCTCACAGAAGTGGTTAAACCAAAATCTTATTCATGATTGCACCTGAGATCCAGTATCTCAAGATGATGCTACTCCTCATCTAGTTTTAAAAAATTTCCCCTTGGAGTGGCGCCTGTGGCTCAGCAAGTAGGGCGCTGACCCCATATGCCAAAGATGGTGGGTTCAAACCCGGTCTCAGCCAAACTGCAAAACAAAAAAATAGCTGGGCATTGTGGTGGGCACCTATAGTCCCAGCTACTCGGGAGGCTAAGGCAAGAGAAAGCTAAGCCCAGGAATTGGAGGTTGCTGTGAACTGTGTGACGCCACAGCACTCTACTGAGGATGACAAAATGAGACTCTATCTCTACCAAAAAAAAAAAAAAAATTTCACCTTAAAAATCTGTCCCCTATTCATTAGACTATAAAATAAATAAACATCATTGTCTATATAAAGTACAGAGGGGAGAAAAATTAGTCTAAAATATATACACGAAAATGTCAGTAGATCATGACGTCACTCATGTCACTGAATCCAAGGCCATAGTTGATTATTGTTTGTTTGTTTTGAGACAGAGTTTCACTATGTTGCTCTAGGTGGAGTGCCCTGACGTTACAGCTCACAGCAACCTCAAATTTTTGGACTTAAGCAAGTCTCTTGCCTTTGTCTCCTGAGTAGCTGGGACTATAGGGGCCCGCCACAACACCTGGCTATTTTTTTGTTGCAGTTGTCATTGTTATTTAGCTGGTCCGGGCCAGGTTTGAACCCACCAGCCTCGGTGCTGGCACTGTAACTTCTGTGCTACAGGTGCCAAACCCATAGTTGATATTTATGACTGGCCTTCTAAACTACCCACTGTTATCTTTGTCTATAGCTAGCAGCACATTATTCCTGAGGGATTTGAATTTTTTGTGAAATGTAATCACATATTCCCGTATCAGGTTACTTCTACAGTCTTCCATGAACTTTTACCACTAGGCATGGCATTACTGGTAAATAATCCGCTGAGAAGTATTCCTCTTTCTTAGTGGTGTAACTAATAGATCTTCCTTTTGGAGAAAAACCAATAGCCCCTCAGAAACTTCACTGAGATATCACTCCCTTATAATTTCATTGGATTATTCTCCTACCTTCTGGCATATCTGGTTTTTATCAAGGTACCTGCTTCCAGTTCAGTAAATCCTTACAGCGCAATGTCTTTAGTGTGGCAGACTAGTCTATAGATTGATAAAATAATAAAAGTTCCTGTAGCACAGAACCAGACACATAACCTAACCCTGATGGGATATAATGAAGGTATCCTGGTGATCCTTCTGCACTAAGTATGTTTTTAGTTTACTGGCATCAGGAATAAAAATAATTTACTAGATTGATAGCTACAGTCCAATTACCAGGACTTACATTGATTTCTCATAGGAGACCTTATCTGTTGTGTTAAGTCCCTTATGCGTGATCAATGACGCAGAGTATAGGCTTGCAATAGAAATAGTATGGAAAAAAGAGTGGCTATGAAAGAACCAAGCTGACTGACCATTTTGTATCATGGCAGGTAGCAAATTTCTTTATTTCTTTCCAGCTTATGTAGGCACATAACTTAATCAATAAAAAGCATGACTTAAACCTTGGCCCTAGGCCTCTTACTACCTGGTACTTATGGGCCTACGGGTTAACTAATAACCATTTTACTAACATTATCTAAAGCTATCTTTATAGGCTAAAGTTTAACCAGATTAACTGATAACTACTTGACTAAAGTTATTCTTATGCTAAATAATCAAAACCAAAACCACAAAACAAGATTCTGGGGAAATAAGCGGTTTAAATGCTTGATCCTTTTATAGACCATTTGGAGGCAGTTAATCCTCCAAATTAGGGAGCAGCCTGGAAAATCCTACAGGTAGCTGTCTGCAGACCTGCCTCCATGAAGCTCTGCCCTAAATCACTTTTACACGATTAGGTTCTAAGCCACGTATGGAGTTCTATTTAGGATTTTTTCCTTTCTAACTCACAAAAGACTTTAAACTTGCCTGCACAAAATGGAACAATTTAAAGGTTTACTTATAGGCTTTTCACCTACATAATCTGGAATAGCAAATGCAAATGAAGTTGTCACCCAATTAGATAACCCACTGTCCTTCTCTAAAACTAATGTGCCTTTTACTCTATCAAACTGGTGAGTTTAATAACTCTAAGATAGGAGTACCCCATCTTTGTGTCTCAGAAGGCTTTGATATTGGCGTTAATGTTTGTGATTATCCAAGATTCACTATTTTAATATGAAGGGAGAGTTCTAGAGCCTTCCACTTGGTGCTTCCTAACATTATAATTCTTACTTTATGGTTCAGAAAGCCAGGACAGGTGTTGTGGCTCACGCCTGTAGTCCTAGCACTCTGGGAGACTGAGGTGGGTGAATTGCCTGAGCTCACGAGTTCAAGACCAGTCTGAGCAACAGTGAAACCTCATCTTTATTTATTTATTTATTTTTGCAGTTTGGCTGGGGCCAGGTTTGAACCTGCCACCCTCGGCATATGGGGCCGGCGCCCTTCTTGCTGAGTCACAGGTGCCGCCCGAAACCTCATCTTTAAAAAAGTATCCAGGCTCAGCGCCTGTAGCTCAGGGGCTAAAGCACCAGCCACATACACCAAAGCTGGTGGGTTCGAATCCAGCCTGGGCCTGCCAAACAACAATGACAACTACAACCAAAAAATAGCCAGGAGTTGCAGTGGGTCCCTGTAGTCCCAGCTACTAGGGAGGCTGAGCCAGAGAATTGCTTAAACCCAAGAGTTTGAGGTTGCTGTGAGCTGTGGTGCTATAGCACTCTACTGAGGGCAACAAAGTGAGACTCTGTCTTAAAATAAATAAACAAACAAACAAACAAATTAATTAATTAATTAAAATAAAAAGGTATCTAGACATTGTGGCAGGTACCTGTAATCCCAGCTACTTGGGAGGGTAAGGCAAGAGAATCGCTTGAGCCCAAGAGTATGAGGTTGCTGTGAGCTATGATGCCATATCATTCTACTAAGGGCAACAAAGTGAGACTTCACCAACCCAGGAATGGATTAACAAACTATGCTATATGTATACTGTGGAATACTATTCAGCCATTTAAAATGATGGAGACTTTACATCTTTTGTATTAACCTAGATTGAGCTGGAACACATTTCTCTTTAATAAAGAATGGAGAGGGCGGTGCCTGTGGCTCAGCGAGTAGGGCGCTGGCCCCGTATACCAAGGGCTGCGGGTTCAAACCTGGCCCTAGCCAAATGGCATCAAAAAATGGCTGGGTGTTGTGGTGGGCACCTGTAGTCCCAGCTGCTCGGGAGGCTGAGGCAAGAGAATAACCTAAGCCCAAGAGCTGGAGGTTGCTGTGAGCTGTGACCCCACAGCACTCTACCGAGGGTGAAAGAGTGAGACTCTGTCTCTACAAAAAAAAAAAAAGAATGGAGAAACAAGAATCCAATGTACTCAATTCTAATAAGAAGGCAATAGATAGCTAGTACAAGTGGTGGGGTAGGGGAATGAGAGATAGGGAGAGGGGTAGAGGTAGGGAGATGGGGCGTTACAGTGTATGACACATCTCTAGGGGACGGGACACAATTATAAGAGGGGCTTTATATAACAAATGCAATCAATATAACCTAATCCTTTATACCCCCCAAAGAATCCCCAAGCAATAAAAAAAAAAAGAAAGAAAATGAGGGATTATGCCTCACCTGCTAAATATGGTAAAATTCCAATGGTAAAACTTTAGCAATAACTGGAATCCAAATATCGAACACTAAAAATGCAAGAAAATGTTATTGGAAGACCAATAAAATGATTGAGGTAAACTGAATTTTTGTAGTTCCACAGATCCAGATCTAGCATGTTCCAAGTCTATCTGTTCTGGTTAAGGTTTGGCACCACCTAGTGGAAATGATCTATTCTGGTTAAATGTTGACTGGACTAATTCTGAGCTCTCCGAATGGGTAGGACTTCCAGAACAGATACAATAATTCCATCATTATCTTTATTGATTGTACTTATTTTATTGGTCCACAGTAGGAATATTGGGTCATCCTCTACCTCAGAATATTCACAGAAGCTTTCTACTGGCAAAAAAAAAAAAGTTACTGTAGTTCTATTTTTAAAAGTTAATACT
Source organism: Arctocebus calabarensis (assembly GCA_963573935.1). Taxonomy (NCBI): domain Eukaryota; kingdom Metazoa; phylum Chordata; class Mammalia; order Primates; family Lorisidae; genus Arctocebus; species Arctocebus calabarensis. The sequence goes on along the minus strand of CAUYON010135345.1, from coordinate 3,241 downwards.
CATTTTCTGAAAGTATTTCTCAGTGCTTTAGTGAGAGAAGTATCTTTTGGGTTCTTTCAGGCCATAGCTAGAGGGTAAATAACAGTGGTAAAAGAGAAATCCACTACACCATTCCCATTTTTTTAAATTTTTAGATTTTTTCTTCTACTTTATATCAAGCAAGGAAATAAAAGTATTGAAATCAGAAAGGAAAAGATAAAACTCATTGTTTGCAAATGAAATTCTTATATATACAGAAAAAGCATAGAATCTAGAGACAACCTATTCATACTAATAAGTTCAGCAAGTTTGCTGCATACATAATCAGCCTACAATTATGGGAAGATGGCTGACTAGTAGCAACCCTCGGCAGAGGCTCCTGAGCAGAGGAAGAAAAACTGGATAGAATTGGACTCTACGAAGCCAAAGATGGGGAGCTGAGCCAAGAAAGAAGGTCAGCAAGTTGTAACACCAAGGAAGAGCATTCAAGAAACCAAATTACAGGTACAAAACCTATCGACTAGAGGACAGGAGACCCTTCTCCCAAGCAGGGGAACTGCCATAGGCTATCTGCGAAAAAGCAGGGAACAAAAGACCTCTCATTTTACCTTGCTGGAGAGAGCCCCTTAACTCCAGGTCTCTTTCTCCAGGAAAGTCTTATGAACCTAGACACCCCCCTGCTAGGCATAAAATTCTTGTAACTCTCACCACCCCTTAGAAAACATGGATCCCACTTTAGGCTGAAATCACATGGTGATGATTTATTGCACTTGAGTAGGTGGGTCACTGCCCCAAAGGGCAAATAGCCTCGAAAAGAAAAGCAGGGAGCCTTTTATACCTTTTTTGTCGCCATGCAAGCAAGCAAAAAACAAAAGCAGAACATGGCAATTAGGTAGGAGTGGGGTTATAGTAGGGGGACTACAGCGTGTTAGTTGGCATGGAAACAGTTGGAAAACTCAGTAGCTTGGGAGATAGTTTGGGAACCTGGGAAATTCTTCTTGAGTAAGTTTTCACCATTGTTTAGCTGGCTGGGGAGTCAGGGAACTCAGAGAACTTCCTCATCAGAAACTTGTTCTCAGAATTAACCCAAAGTGGGATTTGAGATGGATGGGGACTCAGGCTGAAACAGTTAGGGGCCATTAGGGGTCTTCTTGCTGGGCCAATTACTACAAAATTGAACATATATTTTCCCCTACAAGTCCAAACTCCCAGTCCACCCTTTCTTCCTTGCAAAGCCATCTGAAGTTCTGCCCCCTGCAGAGCACAGAGTTTGGTCTTGTCCTGAGAGAACTGGGCATGTGGACTGCCAACCATCAGGACAGAATCTGTGACTAATCTGTGAAGAAAGAAGGTGTGGGAAGAAAGAGACACTTGCTGGGAGGAGGAGCAATCCCCTGGTTATGACTATGCCTGGCCAGTGGTAGTGTTGACTCTTGGTTTGGTGTGTGTCTGGTAAGACAGGGTGCAGAGCCCCCAGATCTGACAGCAACCACAGTGGGAGAGTGGTTGCCCCATTGGACTGAGTTTGGCAGACAGGGCTTGTCCCCAGCCCCTGCTGGGCCTGCAAGCAGAGGCTTGATAGGGATGGACTGTGACCGAAGAGCAAGAGCGTGATCCCTGATTCCAAAAGATCCCTTGATTAGTGGCCTACTGGGTGTGAACCAAGACCTGAAGGATAGAGTGTAGCCACTGTCTTCAGAGGGGCTGGTGAGCAGAGGCTAACCAGGTGAGGACTGAGAGTTGTGGACAGAGTGTGGTGTCCTGACTCTAACAGAGCCTGCAAACAGAGCCTTGCCAGACAGTGGACAGAGACTGGCAGGCAGGATTATGGTCCCCTGACTCCAACTGGTCTGGTAAGCAGAGGTTAGTTGTGTGTGGAAAGAGACTGGAGGGCAGGGCTTGTGCCCTGACTCTAACAGAGCCTGCAAATAGAGGCTTGCCAGGCAGTGGACTGAGACTGGCAGGCAGGGGCATGGTCCCTTGACCCCAAATGGCAAGCAGAGGTTAGTTGAATGTGGACTGAGACTGGCAGGTGGGGCGTGGCCCCTGGCTCCAGCTGGGCCTGTGAGCAGAGAAAAGTGAACAACAGTGTGGGCTGAGTCTGGGGGCAGGAGTGGGGATTCATGGCTCCAATTGTGCTGTTGGAGACCCTTGAATCCCTCTCTGTAGGGAAGGATTTGCACTGCCTGAGACAATTTGGTTGGAACCTGTGTCTGGGGCTGTCCACTCAGGGACATTCTGAGGTTGAACTTCAAGTTCTATAGCGAAAAAGAACTGAAGGGTGGGGGCTGTGTGCTGCAGCTGTTTGTATCTCTTCACAGTTGAGATTTAAACCTAATACTGTGGTTTCTTAGGATAGGGTAGAGGTTGGCTGATATCAAACAGAGCTAACTTGCACTATCTCACCAAGTAGGTCCTCAGAGTCTCTGGCTAAAACTCTGAAAGAGGCCTTTGTAAGGTTGTAGGAGACAAGCCACAATCACAAAGCCAAGCGCTTTGGTAAGGTGCTATCTCTACTGCCTGGGAACCCAAATTCAATCTCACCCTACCTGTTCTAATAACCAAACAGTGGAAAATAAACCTGGTGTGGACCCAACAGTAGAACTCTGGCAACATGAATAACCAGAGTAGATCAACTCCCCCCGATAAATGACAATAGAGATACAACTGAAGATGCCATGTATAAACAAATGGCAGCAATGACAGAAATTGAATTCAGAATATGGATTGCAAATAAGATAAATAGAATGGAAGAAAAGAAAGAAATTGAATTCCAAGGAGTGGTTCTAAAGTAATCTCAAGAAATTAATGAATTCAAAGCCCAAGTCACCAAAGATATGGACATAATGAGAAAAGTGATAGCAGAGCTCAAGGAAACGAAAAAGTTAGTTGAGGAGCTCCAAAACACAGTAGAATACTGCAGTAATAGAGTTGACCAGGCAGAAGAAAGGATCTCTGAAACTGAAGACAGAGCTTTTGAACATTCCCAAACACTCAAAGAGGCAGACAAATGGAGAGTAAAAACTGATCATTCCTTGAGAGAGTTGTAGGATCACTCCAAAAGATCAAACATTCGCCTTATCGGAATTCCCAAAGGAGAAGAGGATGTCCTAAAGGTACAGATGCTCTACTCCAAGAGATTTTGGAGAATTTCCCAAGCATTGCAAGAGATACAGAACTTCAGATAGCAGACAGCTTCAGAACCCCAGCAAGACTCAATCCAAATAAGGCATCTCCTAGACACATTGTGATTAACTTTGCC
>CAUYON010135340.1:0-11219 GCA_963573935.1 Arctocebus calabarensis | reverse complement strand
AGAGCCTCAAGCTGTCAACCCGGATAGAGTGCCATGTTATCACAGCTCACAGCAACCTCCAATTCCTGGGCTCTAGCGAGTCTCTTGCCTCCGCCTCCCAAGTAGCTGGGACTACAGACGCCCGCCACAACGCCTGGCCATCTTTTGGCTGCAGCCGTCATTGTTGCTTGGTAGGCCCTGGAGCTGGATTCGAACCCGCGAGCTCAGGTGTACGTGGCTGGCGCCTTAGCCCGTTGAGCCACAGGTGCCGAGCCTGCAGCTGTGATTTAATAAAAAAAAAAGAATTATAAATAATCTAGAGATGATTTAAAGTATACAGAAGGATGTGCATAGGTTATATGCAAATACTCCACCATTTAATGTCAGGGACTTGAACATCATAGATATTGGTACCTGCAAAGATCCCAGACCTAATCCCTCTGTGTTGCAGTTTGGTCAAGGCCAGCTTCGAACCCGCCCCCCTCTCTATATGGGGCTGGTGCCCTACCCACTGAATCATAGGCACCACCCTCCTAATACCTCTATGAATACTGGAGGACAATTACATACATATAATATCTGTTACCCTGTTTATGTAGAAGTAAGTCCCCACCTGTTTGTACAAATAAAACATTAGAAGCCTCATATTTTGTAATTCAAACATGGTTAGAATAAGAAAGATAAGCACAAAAGCCACCAATTTAATTAGCAATCTAACTAAAATTATTGAACAAATGTAAAACAGTCGAAGTCAATGTTAAAGAAAATTGAGCACTGATTTGTTGCTTACAGGTAACTTGCTAAATGTGGGAATAACAGTAGCACTAAACTCATCAGTTTCCTGATAGAACAAAATGGGTTTATATATGTTGAAGTGTTTATAAAATACCTTGAATAGACAGGCAGAAAAAGTTTGGTCAATATTGGCATAAGATACAATAAATTTTAGGTTGACTATCAAGTTTGTATAAAGGTACATTTATGTTAATGGTAACAAAACCAAGATATTTCTAAAGGACTAAAAGTATTCTATTTTTAATTTATAAGTGTGAGATAATCTTTCAGGTTTAATGTTATTTCCTATAGAATCTTATTTTAATAAAGAAGGCTATATTATAAAAAAAGAAATAGAGAAAACTGCATTTTTATGAACAGTCATGCAGAAGTGTAATGGAGAACAAAAGGGTACAACATAATGGTACTAAACTGAGAGAACTTAGCAAGGCCTGTTTTACGCAGATTTTTCTTGGCATCTTCTATGACTTTAGCTCCTTTCCTCCAGGTACAGGGAGGACACCTGTTTCAAGGGAAAGTCAGAGAATTATTTATGGCTTGCCTCTGGGTAGACAAGCAGAAGGAGGGCAGAGAGGACTTTTTGCTACTGCTTTTTTCTCAAATGCCAAGGTGCCCTGTTTTGGGATAGAGTTTCCTGAATCCTATCACCATCTACCATAGAGGCAGGGCTCTGAGGCCAGGTGGTGTGGAAAGAATATTCGCATGCAGGGCGATGATGGCAATGGTCCAGTGAAGAGTGTCCAAGCCAGGAGAATTGGGGGACCATAAGTAACATAGAAGACTGGTTTTATGCAGGGAGAGTCTAAGCTTTTTTTCCTATTTTTGCATCAAGGTGAATCTTACAAACAATAATGTCTATATTCTGTAAGATATCATAGCTTCAGGTTCGGCGCCTGTGGCTCAATGGGCTAAGGTGCTAGCCATGTACACCTGAGCAGGCGGGTTCGAATCCAACCCCGGGCCTGCCAAACAACGACGGCTGCAACCAAAAAATGGCCGGGCGTTGTGGAGGGCGCCTGTAGTTCTACCTGCTTGGGAGGTGGAGGCAGGAGACTTGTTTGAACCCAGGAATTGCAGGTTGCTGTGAGCTGTGATGCTACAGCATCTCTCCAGGTTGACAGCTTGAGGCTCTATCTCAAAAAAAAAAAAAAAAAAGATATCATAGCTTCCATTCTATGCTGTTTTTAGGCTCTGTGTTGTGTTCCATTAGTTTGTTGGTCTATGCCTGACAAGGCATTTAATCACCTAATCCATTTTCTTGCAAGACCATAATGGAGTGGCTTGCTGCCTGTGGCTCAATGGGCTAAGGCGCCAGCCACGTACACCTGAGCTGGCGGTTTCAAATCCAGCCCGGGCCGCCAAACAACAATGACAGCTGCAACCAAAAAATGGCTAGGCGTTTTGGCGGGCACCTGTAGTCCCAGCTACTTGGAAGGTGGAGGCAGGAGACTCACTTGAGCCCAGGAATTGGAGGTTGCTGTGAGCTGTGATGCCACAGCACTCTATCCAGGGTGACAGCTTGAGGCTCTGTCTCAAAAAAAAAAAAAAGACAATAATGGACTGGTAGAGAATAGCAGAAAACCACATTTCTTTAAAAATATCGTCTATATTTATGAAACATCTTTTAAAGGCTACATGAGTCCAGACTACAAGCTTGGAGCTATCAGAGCAGGTGAATCCAGGGAGTAAAAGGAGATGATGGAAAGAAAACTGTGGGAGAGAAGGAAGTCTTGGTTGGAAAAGAAAAACAAAAACCAGGAGACCAGAAGGGAAAAGGAAACTTCAATGGACAAGTTACCTGCTGTCCACTATAGAAATCACCACCATCACCACCACCATTAACATCCCCAACAATCTCTTGGATTCATTTGCAAAAAAGAAAAGGACAGTTTGGCTTTCGTCCCTGCCAGGAGACCCTCTGTCCTCTGTCCCAGCAGCCTTCAATCCGCATCCCTGCAAGCAGAGGCGGATGGCACTGACGAGGACAAAATGTCCGGTCTTGCACCTCACTTGAAGAACCATAGCCTGAGACCTCCCAGAGATGGTTTTGCCGGACACCTTGATCTCTGACTTCAGCGGAGGACGATGGACTTGCCTGGTTTCAGAAACCCTATTCCCCTCCTTTGATAACCTCCTGCCTGAAAGTTGTGCTGCCCCCTGGCGTCAGGAGAAAAACAGTGGGACCTGCACTGGCCTAGAAACCACTAGAGGGCAGCAGCACGCAGGCTTGGCGGTTTCGGGCAGCCCAGACACAGCGCTAACAGAATGGATCAACGCTGTTCTATTTCCACCAAAAAATGAAAGTAAAAACTAAAAAAATAAACTGGAAGCGAAAATACATTTTAAACTGGTATTCCTAGCAATGTCTGCTGAGGAAGTGAAGGAAGGTGAAAGGAAAGGATAAAGGGCAAATCGTTGTAAGATTGGGCAGAAAAAGATCAAGATGCAGGGATGACTTTAGCAGGTATTGCCATCTGGGGTCCAAAAGAAGGATGACGATCACATTTAAATAAGGTACAATCTGAGAAGAGGAAGAAATGAAATTTTGATACATTTATTTCTTCTCATACTATTTTAACATTATAAAGATTCATTCATTTAGCAAATATTATTGAGTACCTAGTATTTGTAAGGTATTGTTCTGGACACTTTAAATATGTAACTGGACAAAATAAAAATCTCTGTCTTCATGGAGCTTACATTAATGATAGCACATGTTTGGTGTAAAACATCAAGAAAATATACAATCTTTTTTTTTTTTTTTTTTTTTAGAGACAGTCTCATTTTGTCACACTCAGCATCACAGCTCACAGCAACCTCCAGCTCTTGGGCTTAGATGATTCTCTTGGCTCAGACTCCTGAGTAGCTGGGACTACAGGCACCGGCCACAACACCCAGCTTTTTGTTGCAATTTGGCTGGGGCCAGGTTTGAACCCACCATCCTCGATATATGAGGCCGGTGCCCTACTCACTGAGCCACAGGTGCTGCCCAAGAAAATATACAATCTTGTAAGAAAGGAAATGCTATCAGTTCACCACCAAAGATAGCCAGTTAACATTTTGGTATGGCTTTTGTTTACTTTTTGCTATCCTTCCCCTTATACATCTATATAGTCTACAAATTTGGGATTTTATTATGCCCTTGTTTTACATAATGTTATATGATTTGTGAAAAGATATGCACATGTCAAATCCTCTTCAGAAAAACTGGCAGTGCCTTTACAGTAAGATTGCTAGTTAATGGTTTGAGGGTTATTAAAATGGGGTGGTGCCTGTGGCTCAGTGGGTAGGGCGCCAACCCCATATAACGAGAGTGGCGGGTTCACACCCAGCCCCAGCCAAATTGCAACAAAAAACTAGCTGGGGGTTGTGGCAGCACCTATAGTCCCAGCTTCTCTGGAGGCTGAGGCAAGAGAATCGCCTAATCCCAGGAGTTGGAGGTTGCTGTGAGCTGTGTATCATACTGTACTGAGAGTGATAAAGTGAGATTCTGTCTCTACAAAAAAAAAAAAGAAAAAAAAGAGTTTTAAATCAAGAAGACTTGGTGCGGCACCTGTGGCTCAGTGAGTAGGATGCCCACCCCACATACTGAGGGAGGTGGGTTCAAACCCAGCCCTAGCCAAATTGCAACAAAAAATAGCCAGGCATTATGATGGGTGCCTGTAGTCCCTGCTACTTGGGAGGTGGAGGCAAGAGAATCACTTAAGCCCAGGAGTTGGAGGTTGCAGTGAGCAGTGTGACGCCAAGGCACTCTACGGAGGGCCATAAAGTGAGACTGTTTCTACCAAAAAAAAAAAAAAATCAACAAGACTTGGTAATTGGCTTGGCACCTGTGGCTAAAGTGGCTAAGGCGCCAGCACATACACCTGAGCTAGTGGATTCAAATCCAGCCCAGCCAAACAACAATGACGGCTACAACCAAAAAATGGCCAGGTTGTGGCAGGCACCTGTAGTCCCAGCTACTTGGGAGGCGGAGGCAGGAGACCTGCTTGAGCCCAGGAATTGGAGGTTGCTGTGAGCTGTGATGCCACCGCACTCTATCCAGGGTGACAGCTTGAGGCTCTATCTCAAAAAAAAAAAAAAGACTTGGTAATTTATTGTTTAAATGTATGTGTGTCAGAAAGAAACAGAATACTTTCAGATTTATAACCTGTTCTACAAATGGGCAGATGTGGGTATCAATAACCAAGAATATGATTTCACTACAAAAGTAAATTTGTTTGTTTGTTTTCTTCAAGACAGAGTCTCATTTTGTCACCCTGGGTAGAGTGCCCTGGTGTCAGAGCTCACAGCAACCTCAAACTCTTGGGCACAGCAATCCTCTTGTCTCAGCCTCCCGGGTAGCTAGGACTACAGGCATCCATCACAACGTCTGGCTAATTTTTTGGTTTTGGTTTTTTGTTTGTTTGTTTGTTTTTAAGAGACAGGGTTTCGCTCTTGCTCAGGCTGATTTTAAACTCCTGAGCTCAGGCAATCCACTTGCCTCAGCCTCCCTGAGTGCTAGGATTACAGGCATGAGCCATCACACTTGTCCTAAAAAGAGTAAATTTGATAAGCAGATGTGGTATTGAAGTGCCACCTAGCCTGGAACTGAACTGGACTCCAGCAAAGTCCAAGCTGGAGCTTTAGGTTTGGATTGTACATTAAGCAAAAACAAGGATGAGACCATGTGGCTAGAGAAATAGAAGAGGATAGAGGCCGATTTACAGGAAATTCCCACTGTCCCAAAGAGTTGGACTTGGTCTTCCTGGTCTGGGGAGCCTGGATGCTTCTATGACTTCAAAAAGCTTTTGTCTACTTTAGTATTCACTTAATATGACTCCATAGGTTTCTCAGTGACTCAGCCCTTGCGTTTATCCCTAATGAAATGGGTTCACAGGGTCATGCATCGAGGCATAGATTTTTTTTGTATTTACTTCCTTTCCTCCACACATATATACTTGCCTTGTATTTGGCTAAGATTTCTGCATGTAAGAAATCTGAATAATTCTAGGAAAGCATGAAAGAAAATCACCCACTAGAAACTTAGTAACAGCACTGCAAATTCTGAAAATTATGTGTAGTATAGAGCTTTAGCAGCCCTAGCAACTGAACAGCAAACTCATTTTCTGGTATCTTGACTTTCAGAAATCAAATGAATTATTCTTAAAAGAGTTTAATTCAAAAACAAATGTTCACAAACATTTTTTGACTGTTTGCTATGAAGGAATCATAAACTCATGGTACAAAGATGAATAAAACCAGGGCCAAAACAAGAGTTTGGACTAGGGAAGACAGGAGGCATATTTGACTCAAGACTGCATATGGTCTCAAAACAGAGCTACATTAACAGGATTGAATAATAGTTATTCTTCAACTTTCAACTTATGTTTCCAGCTTGGCGCCCATAGTACAGTGGTTACGGCGCCAGTCACATACACCAAGGGTGGCAGGTTCGAACCCAATCTGGGTCAGCTAAACAACAATAACAACTGTAACAAAAAATAGACAGGCATTGTGGCAGGCTCCTGTAGTCCCAACCACTTGGGAGGCTGAGGCAAGAGAATCACTTAAGCTCAAGAGTTGGAGTTTGCTGTGAGCTGTGACACCATAGCACTCTATCGAAGGCAACATAATGAGACTTGATCTCAAAAAAACAAAAAGAACTTGTGTTTCCATGGGCACTAATAATTAATATATTCTTTATAATTTTCTCTGCATTCTCCAATCTTCTTTTTTTTTTTTTTTTTTTTGAGACAGAGCCTCAAGCTGTCGCCCTGGGTAGAGTGTCCTGGCATTACAGCTCACAGCAACCTCCAATTCCTGGGCTCAAGCAAGTCTCCTGCCTCCGCCTCCCAAGTAGCTGGGACTGCAGGCGCCCGCCACAACGCCCGGCCATTTTTGTTTTTGGTTGCAGCCATCATTGTTGTTTGGCGGGCCCAGGCTGGATGCGAACCTGCCAGCTTAGGTGTACATGGCTGGTGCCTCAGCCCGCTGAGCCACAGGCACCGAGCCTCTCCAATCTTCTTGATGAGCCTGTCCATTGAACTTTTTATTTCAGTTCTTTTTTTTTTTTTTTTCCACCGAGGAAGAATCTTTAATAAAAAAGCAACTTGCATTAAATGGAGAAGAGGAAACAGGAAAAGCTGCCTTAAATCTCTCTCTTTCTGACTTAGGAAGATCATGGGATTTTAAAGAAGGGGACATGTGCTTTAGGGTAGAATGAAAGGGATGGGGAGTCTTGGCTGCACAAAATTTGCCCTGGGGTCTTTAGGCTCTCAAGTCCCTTATCTTGAATGAAATTTAATATCTCTGAGAAATAAGCCAAATGGTCAAGTAGTCAGTTAAGGAAGAGGATTATAGAAAACATACAGGAGTCATTGAAGTCTGTTCATGGAGCTGGTTACAACTCCCTCCTTTTTAATTCATTCTTCAGTCTTGTGAAAACAGGACATTGATCTATCTATCTGCTTCCTGCTTAAATGGGATGTGAGGAAAATAGCACAAATCTGGCGGCACCTGGGGCTCAAAGGAGTAGGGTGCAGACCCCATATGCTGGAGGTGGTGGGTTCAAACCCAGCCCTGCCCAAAAACTGCAAAAAAAATAGCACAAATCTAAGGTCTATAACTAAAAAATTTTAGTACATATTAATGAGTTGCCACCCTCTCTCTACCCACCAAGGTAGTGAAATGTATCAAAAGAAGTACCCTATCCTCTTCTGGTATCCTTCCATGGAAATTCTGGCCCAGTGTTCCCCAGATGAGATTTTTGTCCAAAATTCTGCTACTCATTCACGAAAACAGTTTTAGGAAACTAATAGGCAACTTTTGACTTGCTATGGATTGAAAAATGGGTGGTAAAGATTTCCAGCAAGCATGGTACTGCAATGTCCAACTGTTTAAACAATCATAGGCTCTCAGTGTTTGCTTGTCAGTAAAATATTTGATTTCTCCCATCAAACATGAAACTAACTATTGCAGGATACAGTATCCTAGGCTGGTCGTTCTTTTGTTTAAGGATATCAAAGGTAGGAGTCCACTCTCTTCTGGCTTATAACATTTCTGATGAGAAGTCTGTTGTTAATCTGATGGGTTTGCTACTTGCAAAATTTTCTTTTTCATTTTGACTTTGGTGAGGTTAATTATAATATGTCTAGGAGAAGCTCTGCTTTTTGGTTTTCTGGTTTGTTTGTTTGTTTTTTGAGACAGAGTCTCACTGTGTCACCCTTAGTAGAGTGCTGTGGTGTCATAGCTCACAGCAACCTCAAACTCTAGGTTAAGCGATTATCTTACCTCCCAAGGAGCTGGGACTACAGGCACCCGCCACAATGCCTGGCTATTTTTTGTTGCAGTTGTCATTGTTGTTTAGCTGGCCTGGGCCAGGGTCAAACCCACCAGCCTTGATGTACGTGGCTGGCATCGTAACCACTGTGCTATGGGTGCCAAGCCAGAGAAGCTCTATTTGAATTGGGTCATCCAGGGTTCAATTTCTATCTGGTAGGTTTTAAGTCTGAATCTTTGGCAATGCTTAACAAATTTTCACTATAATATCATCTAGAGCCTCCATGCTTTTCAGACTCTCTTTTTCTTTTGGGGGGATATCTATACTTCATGTGTTTGTACACTTCATGTAGTCTCACAACTCTCTAAAGAGATTGCTCTGTTTTTACTCTCTTCATTTCTGTGTCTTTAAACCCCTGGGTTAGCTCATGAGCCTTATCTTCAAGTTCTAATATTCTTTTTTCTCTATAGTTTAATCTGTTGCTGAAACTTTCTACTATATTTTGAAACTCCTGAATGCCTCCTTCAATTCTTTTTTTTTTTAAGACAGAGCCTCAAGCTGTCACCTGGATAGAGTGCTGTGGCATCACAGCTCACAACAACCTCCAATTCCTGGGCCCAAGTGAGTCTCTTGCCTCCGCCTCCCAAGTAGCTGGGACCACAGGTGCCCTGCCATTTTTTGGTTGCAGCCATCATTGTTGTTTGGCGGGTCCAGAGTGGATTCAAACCCACCAGCTCAGGTGTACGTGGCTGGCGCCTTAGCCCGTTGAGCCACAGGCACCAAGCCATCTCCTTCAATTCTTTAAGATTGGTTATATCCTTTCTAATTTTGTCCAGATCCTTGAAGACTTTGTCTTTCATTTTGTTAATTTCCTGGGAATTTGGGGGGAGTTCTTTTTACTGTTTTTCCACTTTCCCTTCAATTTCCTTAATCGTATTTGCTGTCCACAATCTGAATTCCATTTTTGTCATTCCCACAATTTGTTTATAGTTGGAATCTTCTGTAGTAGCTCCATTGTGGGAGCTATTGTGGGATTCCTTGGGGGAGTTGATCGTTTCTGATTCTTCACTTAGCCTGAGATTTATTTTTTTTGGTTTCTCCACATACCTGGTTTCTTCTTTATTTCCTTCCCATTCTTTCTTCTTCCTTTCCCCCTTCCCTTTAAAGTCCTTACTTAGCTAGAGGCTTTAAGCTTCAAATGACCTTAGGTATCCAGGAAAGTTTTAAAAATTACACGAATACTAGGTGGCGCTCCAGTATCAGCGAAGACAGCCGCTTGTGCCGCTCTGTCAGGTTTTTTGAGTTGCAGATGGAGGAGTTCCTGGCTGGGTTTCCTGATCCTGCTCTTGAAGATCCAGGGGATGGTGCCACAGGCCTGAAGGGTATGCCGGACGTTTAAGGACGTTGCCATCTAGTTCTGGAACTGGTTAGGGCGTTAGATGTCTTTGCTTCAGCAGGGATCATGCCTTAGTGATCCAAATGGGACCCGGAGATTGTGGGGATGTGGGATCTCCACGATCTGCATGGAGCAGCTGGGAGATCAGCCCAAAGATGTCTGCCCAAGCTTGGCGGGTGGAGCCGCAACCAGCCGCGACTGGTCAACTCACAGAGCCCCGAGGAATCCTCTTAGAGTGGGGCCAACGTGGGCCTCAGCAGGGCCTCAGCAATCTCCATGCCTCCCTCTCTCTCACAGAATTGGGGTGGTGAGCCCCAATGTCCCTCATTAGGCCACTGGGTCCCTTGCTCACCCTATCCGACACTCAGACCCGCCTGCACTCTGCTACGGAAGTGCCTGGCCACCAATTACCAGTTTGCAGGATCAGGCTGAAGAAGCAGTCCGACAGGCCGACAGGTGTCTCTCTCTGGCCTTCCCTAAAAGGGCTGATGTTAGTGCACCCAACTGCCCTGTGGGTCCCCAACTCCTGTCCCCCTCCCCCCACACACACACCCTCTACCTGGTGGGACAGACTCACCCAGGAACTGGGTTGGTTCCTGCTTCACCCCTGCAGGAGATTGTGGGGGTTGGCAGAGGTCCCCCGCCCTAATGCCCCAATGATTCCACATGCATGCTCTGTCCTTGGGCTGCCATACCCCACTCACTCCTGTGCTGACTTTCCTCCCTTCTTACCTTTTCCACGTGTCCCCACGTTCTCTCTCTGTGTTTGTACAATCTTTAGCATCTCAAATAATGACACAAAGACATTACATGTTTGCTTAAGGATCAAGATCAAGCTATTTGGTAACAATCCAAATGGTCTCAAACCACTTTTCTACGTAAGTATAAATCAGAATATTCCAAAGAGTAAGATTATTTTTCAATTCTCTATAATCCTCTCCCTTAACTAACTACTTGACCTTTTGGCTTGTTTCTCAGAGATAATAAATTTTCTTCAAGATAAAGGCATGAGAACCTAAAGGCCCTAGGGCAAATTTTGTGCAGTCAAGACTCCCCATCCCCTTCATTCTACCACAAATTATTATACAAAAATTAACAGTTTAAGAATTAAAAATTTTTTTTGCCCAAAGGCTATTGATATGCAACCACAGTATCCACATAACAGGCTGGCTTGCCATGATACTTGGAACAACTGAGAGTGAGCCAGAGCAAAGAAAAACCTCCAGTTTGATTTAAATAGATTTTGGGTGCACCCTTCCCACAGATACTAAAGTTGATGGAAGAAACTGACTCAGCAACTAGAATTAAGAGACCAAAAGCAAAACATCTTTATAAACTTTTGACCAAGAATTTCTGGTTTTGTGCTATCATTTGCTCAGGGTTTTATTTATTCTAATACTGATACTTATTTTTGGTTAGGCAACCCTACTTTTTACCTAAGCAAGAATGTTAAAGGTAAACACATAGGGAACATTGCCATTAACTGGAGAGTTTTTTTTAATTTTTATTTATTTATTTATGAGAGACAAAGTCTCACTTTATCGCCCTCAGTAGAATGCCGTAGAGTCACAGCTCACAGCAATCTCCAACTCCTGGCCTTAGGTGATTCTCTTGCCTCAGCCTCCTGAGTAGCTGGGACTACAGGCGCCCACCATAACGCCTGGCTATTTTTTTGTTGCAGTTTGGCCAGGCCTGGGTTCAAACCCGCCACCCTCAGTATATGGGGCCGTTGCCCTACTCACTGAACCACAGGCGCCATCCAACTGGGAAGATTTTAAAACCCACATT
>CAUYON010135339.1:0-13336 GCA_963573935.1 Arctocebus calabarensis | reverse complement strand
AATCCAGGAATGGATTAACAAGCTATGGTATATGTGCACTATGGAATACTATTCAGCCATTAAAAAATGGAGACCTTACAGCCTTTGTATTAACCTGGATGGAAGTGGAACACATTATTCTTAGTAAAGCATCTCAAGAATAGAGAAGCATGAATCCCATGTACTCAAGTTTGATATGAGGAAAATTAATGATAATTAATCACAACAGTGGGAGTGAAGGAAGGGGAGAGCAGAGAGAGAAAGATTGAGGGAGGGGTGGGGAAAGGAAGAGCAGAGAGATGGAAGGAGTGAGGGGGGTGAGGTCTTGGTGTGTGCCTCACCTTTTTGGGGCAGAACACGATTGTAAGAGGGACTTTACCCACCAAATGCAACCAGTGTAACATGGTTTCTTGTACCCTCAATGAATCCCCAACAATAAAAAAAAAAAAAGAAAGAAATGCATATATTGTTACCAAAAAAAAAAATTACCATGTACTTGCTGCCCTCAACAAAGAGAAGAACTTTTATGGTTAGGTTAATGGCGAGGTGGAAGCCCTGAGATCCAGCAACTTGTCCCTGGGCATGCTTGCTTAGTGGCTCCTGGACAGGGAGCATGAATCGTGCCAGTCTGAGCAACACACTGTTGAGAGGCTGTACGAACCCACAGAGCTGTACTCAGACGTCAGTGACTTGGTACAGAAAACATGAAATGCTATGATCCCTTCAGGGTTGTGGAGGTGGGTGCCCAGCACTGGGGGGCTGCTGGTAACTCCTTTGTTTAGAGCTCTCATAAGCTTCTTTTCCATGGATTGGCAAGGAGGTTTCAGAGGCAGCATTTAAAATGCCAGGGAAAGGAGAAGGGACAGGGTATTTGCCCTGAAATGAGGCATAAGAAGCCCAAAAGTAATGCTTGTTCTGGATCAGGACCTTGGTGGCCTTATTTTCTTTCTAGGAGATGCCATTCTTTCTAAGAAGCACAGTTACTTTTTTTTTTTTTTGAGACAGTCTTACTTTGTCACCCTCAGTATAGTGTCATAGCTCACAGCAATGTCAAACTCCTAGCCTCAAACGATTCTTTTGCCTCAGCCTCCTGAGTAGCAGGGACTATAGGCTAGACCCACCATGACTCTGGGCTATTTTTTGGAGACGGGGTCTCACTCTTACTGAGGCTAGTCTCAAACTCCTGAGCCCAAGAGATCCACCCACCTCGACCTCCCAGTGTTCTAGGATTGCAGGCGGAGCCACCACGCCTGGCCCCACAGCCACTTAGCTTTACAACTCTGCTCCTTCAGTCCTTCAGTTCAGAAGCTGTTCCATTGTCCTCTGATCCTGTCGACATAATTCCACAACTCGAGGGCTGTGAGGTCAAGTGGGCAGGAGTTGTAGTGGACTGTCAGGAGATCTAGATTCCAGCCCTGACTCTGCCCTAGCCGGGGTTAGAGGGGAACCTGAGTAGGTGCCTTTGCTCCTCTGGGCTTCGCTCTTCTCACACGTGGCCACAGGATTAGAACTGGCTGTGGGTGTCTCCCGTGTGCCTCTGGCTGTGACATGGTGAGATGGCATCTGACACCTGCAGCCTTACTGTGTCTTCTTACTTTTCACACTCTGTATTCAAAACCACACGTTCTGCCTCATTAGGGCGTCATTCCCTCTGTTGCTTTAGAGCCCACGGTGCTGTTGAATGTCTGATAGGTATTTGTCAAATTAGTGAATTAGGAGGAAATAATGCATAAGTGCCACGGCTGTAAACAAGCCGGTGTCACTTCCAGACTTGGGTTCTGTGTATTTCAGTGTGAATTGCTGGGAGGACTGAGATGATAACTAGCCTGGCGCTGGGATGGTGCGGACACACAGAAAACTACTCCCGTTAGTAGCTAACTCCCGTTGCTACTGCTGCTGCTGTAATTCTATGCCTTATTTTCTGTAAACACAAAATAGTGTACATATGGTTTTGTAAGCACCTTTTCTCAATAAGGAACAACTTTTCCGTGCCACTGAATCTTCTCGGATTTTAATGGCTGCATCCTATTCTGAAGAGCTCATAGGAGTTCATTTCACCAGTTCCTCACTCTTGCACATTGTATTCGCATTTCTGCATATTATAAGCAACATATCTGAATATTCTAGTTTATTTTTGAAAGACAATGTATTGCTTTTATAATGGAAAAATGTTTTCATCAAGAAATACTGGTCCGGTGGCACCGTCTGTGACCCTGCCTGCTTAAGCCAAAACAATAGAGAAGTCTGTGGGGGCGGTGGGCAAAGGGAGTGGGGCACAGCAGCTTGGCTCACCACAGGCAGAAAGACAGTGAGCACCATCAGTTACTCTGTTGTTAAGAGGAAAGCAGTTTTCCCAAATCCAAAGCGTTGTCCCTGTCTCCTCCGGCATAGGACTAGGAGAAGACGTGGAATGGGGCGAGGATCCAGCGGAGATGAGGCCCAGGCTCGAAGCTTCCCTCTGCTGTCTGGCCCCAGGCACAGAGCGTACCTCTCTGGACCTTGGTTGATTTTCCTTTGAGTGGGAATATTAGTAGTAATATTAGTATCAGATTTGGAAGATGGAAGCGGGTGAGGTTGTAAGCAAAATAAGAAATATAGATACAAGATTAATCGAAAGCTTGAAAGTCAGTGTCGTAGAAAAATGAGGTGTCAAGAACATGGGGTCACCAGTTCTTTGTTACTACTTATCTCTGGAACGTATCTACAGTCAGTGGGTTTTTGAGAAAATCCTTACTGTACCCACCCCCATTGTTAAGTGGGAGCAAAAGCAGAAATTCAGTTCTTTACTATTTGCATGCTTGTTTATTTTTAATCCTTGCCAGATGTAGACTGGCGGTGAGCCCAGAGAGTGAGCGCTTTGGGATAGAGGTAGTTTTGTTCTTGTCTCCCTTCTAGACAAAGAATTTTTGAAGGAAAAGGAGAAGTTAGAAATGGAGTTAGCAGCAGTACGGACGGCGAGTGAGGATCATCGGAGACACATCGAGATCCTGGACCAGGCTCTGAGCAATGCCCAGGCCAGGGTCATCAAGCTGGAAGAGGAGGTGAGGCCTGATGGGGGCCTGGAGGGTGGGGGCGGAGGGCAGGCGACCTCCACGCAGGTTTCCTAACCCAGCTGCTTTATTCAGAGCCAATTCCTGGAAGTTGAAACAGGGGAGGGATGTGGGAAATCTCCCAAATAAAAACGAATAAAAACAGAGTTTATCTGTCCCAAATCCAGGCAAAGCCTGAAAGGCACTCGTGAACACCATCAGCAAGGAGGTCCGGCCTCTCTCTGAAGCCCAGCCTGCAGCTCACTGGTTGGCAGATGGCCAGGGCTGGAGAGGCAGGGAAGGACTAGAGACCACTGGTGCCTACAGAGAAAAGGGACTGTGACAGTCTTTAAAAAGTAGTTCAAGTGCTGTGGCTTTGGATTCTCAAATGCATAGAAAAAGGCAAGAAGTCTTCTGGTGGGGGTAGAGTGGAGGTGATGTTCCACTGATCCGTCTCTAATTCCCAGAAGTCGGCATAGCTGTGCAGCGGCCCTCTCAATACGGGAAGTTTAGATTCCACTCAAGCAGTATGGGTTCGTTTCTGATGAAATCAACCCTTTAGCTTGAGATTTGGGGGGTAGACTTTCCAAGTAGGCCTGACTGAGGAGTTAGAATGACCATTTCTGAGGACCAGGCCAGGCTGCTGAGACTGCAGGTGTGTGGAGACGAGGAGGAGAGGCAGACAGGCGCCCCCTGCCCGGCACCTCCTGGCTTTCTTGGTGGCAGCAGGTGCCCATAAGTTGTGGGGGCTGAAGACACTTAACCAAAATGGTCCAGCTAAAGGGCTTTGTTTGGTAATCGGCACACGGAAGGCAGTGCTATTGTTAAGCTGACTGTTGTCCCTTCAGAAAACATGTCCTGGTGCCATGTAACTCAGACATCTCAGCAGACGTCAGCTGCAAGGATAGAGCCACTGAAGAGGAAGATTGTTCATAAACAAAGATCGTGGCCATTAGAAGGCTTGTGAGCCCCACCGGTCCTGTGTAGGGACTGCAGTTGCTGCCAGCTTGAGGATGCTGCAGCAGCCCACTGCACCTTCCTTGTCACCCGAGGGAATTCATTAAATGTGACAGTGTTCACCGCAGAAGTGACCTCAGCCTCTAGAGCCAGGAGGTCTGTCCTGGGGAAGGGAGGCTGGGCTCCTCTGCTTCCATCACAGAGACCGCTCTCCAGCTTCCATCTCCGTGGGTGAGGCTGAGGAAATAGGGTTTTAAAAAATCTTGTAGTTTTAATATTTCCGTTTAAGTAAGAGTTGTGTGAGCTCCTTGAAGATAGGTTCTTTATAATCACTATCATGGGGTCTTTTCTTGCCATTACATTTATATGAAGTCTTTGGTTGGTTAAATGTAGCTTCTCCAAAACGTCTTGAGGGTCTGGCTTCCGGTATCAGTCCTTGTTCTTATTAAAGTTTCTTTCGAGTGATCTTGATTGAGTTCAGATACTCAGTGCCAGCCATAATTCATAATTCACGGTGGTTAGGAATGGTCTGTAAAGCCCAACTGCTGTGAACGAGGAGAATCCTGGCTGCCTGACCTATCATCTGTGTGACCTTGAGCAAGTCACCTATCCTTGAAAAGTTTTATGTCTTGAACGGAGATACTACAGGGCTTTACCTCTAACTGTTATGGGGAGGATTAAATGAGATACTACACACAAAGCACAGTGTTTACCAGGGTAGTGCCCTGACAGTGTTGGCTGATGCGAGGTATAAGCACCCTTGTCAGTCACCCTCATCGTGCTGTGCACCTTGCTAGGCTTAAGGTTGGTACAAAGGTGAAGGAGACAGATTCAGGCCTTTAAGGATCTTGTAGTTACCCATGGATAATATTCATTCATTCATTTTAAGAAGTCTTGAATACCTGCCAGATGCTGGGAACTGTTCCAGGCACCAGGGACACACTGTTCACTCTGCCCAGCAGGGGCCAAAACAGACAGATTTTGTGGCACTTATGTTCTGGTAGCTATACACTCAGAAAACCAGGTGCAGTGGAGGACCTGATAAGTGGTATATGAATAGTGTATGACAAAATATTTGGTCAGATGACATTTCTAAGAAGCACAGAGACCTGCACTTAGTATGTCCTCAAGTCTGTTAAATTGAATTGAGCAATCAAAGGGGCAGATGAAATTCAGTTCTGAGGGTAGTTATAGAAAAGTCTGAAAAATTACTGCCTCCTCCTTGAGAGGTCGGAAGCGTCTGTTTTATCCAGTGGCTTCAGGTAGGATGGGAAATAGGCACAACCCACAGCAGTGCCGCCTGCTAAGCCAGAAGTCACTCTTAGCAGCAAGCTCTTGAGTCACTGGCATGTTCCAACTTGCCAGCACAGTCAAGGTTGGACTCGAGATGGAATCGCCTGGAAGGTGTCTGCACAGCAGGTGCAGAATGACAGAAACAGACTCTGGTGTCTTCTCACCCAGGCCAGATCAAGTAAATACCTCAGCCTGATTTTTGGCACCAGGCAATTCCCAGACAGTTAGAAATGTGCTGGGATTTACCAACATGGGCCTAGTTTCTAGTTGGAAGAAAACAGAATCTGAGGGTAAGAGTTTGAAGTTGTTCATGATTCCAAGTCCACATCTGATGTGACATTTACATAAATTGTTCCAGCCTTAGTTTTTGTGTTGTTTGAGTGTTTATTATGCCCTTCCTGTCTCCTCAGGCCTGCCCCTCCTCATCTATGAAGGACTCTGAGATTTTAAGGAGAAAGTTCCACCAGAAATGTCTATAATAATGAGTATTTGTATTTATTCAAACATTCATAAATGGGGCTGCATGCATGATATAATACATTCATATGTACTTTATTATAAGATAATTGATATTTATTATAGAAAATTTGAAATATACAGAAAAGAATAAAGGGTACACGAAATTGCTATTTTATCATACAGATAAATATGATTAATGCTTTATCCTTCCGGTCTTTTATTCATGGCTAAATAGGTAGATAGGAGGCAGACAGAAATTGGGATAATGTTGTATATATGTTTTGGTTCTGGATTTTTCATTTAACATTGTAGGATAAGAATTTCTCTGTTAAGCTCATTTCCAGTGCCCACAAATGTAGTAATTGTTAAGCTATAACCAAGCATTGAGCTCAAAGCCGTACAGGTCACCAAAAGCTGGTGCCCCGGTGGGACCTTCAATTCCAAACATCTGAGCCATTTGAGGTGTAACTGCTGGCTCTGCAGGATTTTTTATTTTTTATTTTTTGGCAGTGGTCAGGTTTGAACCCGCCACCTCCAGTGTGTGGGGCCGGTGCCCTACTCTACTCCTTTGAGCCACAGGCACCACCCTAACTTACAGCCTCTGTACAGATCTTTTCATCCCAGCACACCTGCGGAACAGGAGGCAGGTGATGGAAGGTACACGTGGGATCCCCAGGTAATCTAAGCCCCACCCCCACATCAGCTTTGAGAATGACAGGTGTAAAGTCTGTGCTGTTTTCTACTCTTACCAACTCAGCTACGAGAGAAGCAAGCCTACGTGGAGAAGGTGGAGAAGCTGCAGCAGGCGCTCACCCAGCTGCAGTCTGCGTGTGAGAAGCGGGAGCAGATGGAGCGCAGGCTGCGGACCTGGCTGGAGAGGGAGCTGGATGCGCTGAGAGCACAACAGGTACGGTCTGGGCGCAGGTGGCAGGGGACCAGCAGACATGAGCCAGGCACTGGTCTGCAGAGGATGTAGAGGGTAACAGGGACTCCGTCCTCTGTTGACCCCACGGTGACCAGTGCAGGAGTCAGGCCATCGACTTGCTGTGGAGTGACAATGTGAGAAAGCAGTCGCTGACTTGGGGCTGTAGATAGGGGAGTGTGGCTTTAGTCACTCAACAGAGAGGCCATTTGAAAGTTTGAAAGTGTGTCTGTTGTATAGCCAGGAGCAAGAACGTCAGAGGAGGAGGGCTGTGTGACAGCACGGCAAGCCCAGGTTGTGGGATGCAGCCAGATGGGAGGACGCCAAGGAGGAGGCAAAGGCCACTTTGTGGAGGGCCTTTGATAAAGCTGAGAGCTGGGCTTTCTCCTGTAGTACACAGAGCACAGCAGCCGGGAGGCTTTGAAGCTGGAGAGAAGGACGGTGCAGGGGATGGGAAAGAATCGTGATATCAGAGCACTGTGGGAGGGTGGATGTTGAAGTCAGAGGCCGGACTGAGACTGTCAGTGCTGTGACCCTGGGAACCCCTGGACTACTGGAGGCAAGAGCTATGAGGGGGTGAACTTAGCAGGGCATGATGATCAGTAAAGGAGAGGAAGGAGTTCAGGACCATCCCTGGGGAATAATCTTGGTCGTGAGCCCCCATGTCTCTGCCTTTCTTTCTCTGCTGATAATGTAACTTAGCGGTGAGTGCGGAGTAAAGCACCCTATCCCAGGAGTGTGTGTGCCACAGCAAGCAGGGGGAAGAGTGGCCAAAAGCTCCTGGCTCCAGACAGCCTGTCTGTCATCAGCCGGCGTGATGGGCAGAGCCTTCTGCAGCTGATGAAAGTGTTCTCTAAATTAAGATACCAGGGAAATGCTAGGCAGGGCTCCCAGGAATTTTCTACTGGATAGGGCATAGTGGTTGTGGGTGAACACTTGAAAACACTTGAAGGCATGCATGGAGGCCAGCTCAGCCCTCGCCCAGGGCAGGCCCAAGCAGTTCCCTTGGGTGTGTGCACTTGGCTAGGGAAGGGGGTATTAGTGCAGTAGCCCAGAAAACCAAGAAGCCCATCCCAGCCTCCCACCATCTGGGCTTAGTTGATAACATCATAAGGAAGGGTGGGTCTGTCTCTAGACTTCTGATACCACATAGTTACAACCCGTGCCTTGTAAACTAGCACTGGAGTTGCACCCTTCAGCTGTTCTCTGTCACTCAGTTCTTGAGATCTTAGCTTTCCCAGCTTGTGGGCAGGGCTTCCTGGGTCCAGGTACAGTGCTGGTAAATGGTAGACGCTTAACAAGTCTTTGGCTCATCAGATGGACACATCTCAATTCTTAGAGCAAAAAAAAAAAAAAAACGTTCTTTTTCAGTTAATAGGCCACCCGCAGCCTGCAGGTAGATTACTTCTTCTTGCCTCTTCTGTTTTGAGAGCTGTGAAACCAGACTCAACTCCATCACCCATGTTGATGCACATCAAGAAGAAGAAATGTGAATTTAGGATTATTTGAAAAAACGTTTTAATTGCCATAGAGGATAGTTCACTGTACGCACATTAAGACCCGTGCACACTCACCCACATTTTTTCCTTAGATTGGCAAAAACAACATCCTTGCTGTGCACGAAGGCTGCTGACGTCTTTGTGCACCCTTGGAGGACAGAAATTTCAGAACTGGGGCTCTCTGGGGAAATTACTGTGCCTGCATTTTGGATTTGTTTTGGAAGCTGATCGCAGACCGTGTATGGCTCACGTGAGACTGGAGAGGGGACAGTCTCTAGAGTTAAATAGAACTGTGCTGCTCAGCCTCTCCTTAAAAATAGTATTACACCTTGGGGTTTTTCAACACGAGAAAAATGAGAATATTAATCCATCTCTTGCTATATGCAGTACATGTGGGCATTTTCCTGTTGCTGTAGTACTCATCAAAAAGATAAGTACAAAAAAAAATAAGTACAGGTTGAGTATCCCTTATCTGAAATGCTTGAAAGACGTGTTCAGATTTCGGTTTTTGAATTTGGGACCCTCAACTTGTAATTTTTTTCTTTAATACTTGCTTATTTTCTAGTTATACCAATGAGCATATATGATCTTATAAACAGAAAACGAAAACATGGTATTACAAAAAAATGCACCCCCTCAAATCTTGAGTTTTTCACTATCCATGTGACGGATAATGTAAAAGATAAAGTTTGGTCAGATTCACGTCTGGAGCCCTGGGCTGGTATGGAAGGCAGCTCTGCCCATCTCACTCTAGAACACACAGTCATCTGAGGGACGTGGCCTCACGGGGAAGGGTGTCCAGGTCCTCTCTGATTCCTCCTTAGTCACCCTGCAGCAGCTCGTATGCCTGCCTGTTCCTTCTTGGCACAGATGTGGGCAGCCTCAGGAAAGGCTTCCACACACCATGCCCTGCCCTCCTCCTGTGCCCCATTTCTCTGACCCGTTTAGAAAGTACGCTGAGGTCACGCTATCGCAAAGCCCCTGGTCATCTCCACCCTCAACAAAACAGTAAGACCAACCACTCTGCCCTGTCACTTCCATAGGGTATTATTCTGAAGAGACTCTGGAAAGAGCAGCTTAGAGAACTTGTTGAATCACCCTGCACAAAGGCTCTGCCCATGGACTGAGGCCAGGCCACAGCTGATTTTCTCCATTTAGCCCCCTCTAATAACACAGAGTTCCTGGGTGAGGGCTGTGGACCCTTCCAGAAGGATGGGAACACTGGGATGAGCAGAGTGGCGTGGAGTGGTGTATGATTTAGAGCAGGCGTCCTCAAACTTTTTAAACAGGGGGCCAATTCACTGTCCCTCAGACCGTTGGAGGACCGAACTGTAGTTTAAAAAAAAAAAAACTACGAACAAATTCCCATGCACACTGCGCATATCTTATTTTGAAGTAAAAACAAAACGGGAACTAAAGCAATTCACACCAACACATGTAGTCCGCGGGCCATAGTTTGAGGACCGCTGATTTAGAGCAGGGGCTCTAGGGTTAGACCTTCCAGGCTGACTCCTGCCTCCTCCTACTAGAAAAGCAGCTGCAGGTAAGTAATCTTTCTGAGCTTCTACTTCTTGTCTGTGAAGTGAGGTGGATAAATTATACTTACTTCATACTTGTAACTGCAACCAAGAATATCTGTACAAAGAGCTTATTGGAAGCCTTGCACTGCAATGGATTAAGAAAGAATAGCTCTCACTGCTGTTCTTACTCTTGTCATTACCCACAGAGTCTTGGAAGGCTTAGGGCAGTGGTTCTCAACCTTCCTAAATGCCTTCTAATGCTGTGAGCCCTTAATACAGTTCCTCATGTTGTGGTGACCATAAAATTATTTTCGTTGCTACTTCATAACTAATTTTGCTACTGTTATGACGTGTCATGTAAATATCTGATAGGCAGGATGTATTTTCATTGTTACAAAGGGATCGTGACCCACAGGTTGGGAACCTCTGGCGTAGGGCATTCTTGTTACCCACTCCCAGATTCTGCCCTTACCCCAACTATTCCAGACCTACTGGAAAAAAAATGTTGAAAGAAGTGTGCTGCTGATTAAAGAGGGGGTGCAGAAAAAGAAAGATAGGTCAGATAGAAGAGGTAGAGATAGATCAGATAGGAAAGATGGAAGTTAGCAGAAAAGAGACGTTCTCAGTGAATAATTCCTGTTATTACAAATAATCTCTCTTCCACCCTGGGAGGTTAAATAGAACTTCAGCATCATTAGAAACTGGAAGAGAAGTGAAAGAGAAATAAGGATAAAAAGGGAGGGGAATTTGCATTTTTAAGAGCTCACAAGTTCATCTTTACAAAGAGCTCAAAGGAATTTTCATGTCTTACTTCCACAGTTGTACTATAACATAAAAGAGAGAAGGCTCTTGAACAATGTTCTTGAAAGAAAAAGGAGGTACAGGGAAGTTTCAGGGGTTGCAGTGTGGCTAATTAGGACCTTTCTCCCATGTGAACACACTGAGGGCACACATTTCATCCGTGTTGCTCACTGCTGCATCCTTGGCACATGGTTCATGCTTGGTAAATACTGGGTGACCCGCTAGCTGAGGAGCGGCAGAAGCTGGCCCCCTTGCCCCCTAATCTGTTGTATTGACTAGCACACTTACCCCTTAGATCATGCTGTCTCTGTCTCCTTGAACACGACGTTCATGCATTTGTGTGAATAACGCTTAATGACCTGAATTGGGAGGGGGGCTGTGAAGAGTTGTCATGATCTCATTTGAGGTCAAGAGGATTCTGTAAAAGTGAGCCAGCTGAGACGGTAACAGAAGGGATTTAGATAGAAACTGACAAGCATAGATGGCAGCTTAGTGAGGCCATGAGCTTTTTCTTAGAAAGTTTCTAAAAATAGGGGAGCTTCTCATCTCAGTGGACAGGTTCATTTGTCTCCTGCTTGAGTCTGGGTGCCTGGCCAGATGGGGTCATTGGCTTCCTGAATAGATCAGGTGAGGACAGGGATGTGCTCGACACTCGATTCTTACTTAAATGTTGGTTACTGGCAAGCTACCACTTCCTAGAATAATTTATATTTGTACCCTTAAAAACTTGAATAGAAACATATGGTTTACAAAGTTCCATAGGCCCGCTGTTCTCTTCTCTCTGGTAGGGTTAGATTCCACTACTCTAGCTCAAATGCCCAACTGTTGTTCTGGGTAATTCCTCAATCCTTTTCTCAATCTAGGGCATTATGCAGTTCTGGGGATAGTGTTCACATACCTGTCATCTTGCCCCCAGCCAGCTCTGCATTTTAAATTTGCAATCGCTGGAAAACATGTGGGGATGTGTGTGGAGAGTGTAGAAGAGCTGGGACGAAGTCATCCCCCCTCAGGTGTGAAGGAGCCAGGCCCCCCGCCCTGACGCCCCTGCGTGACCCATCTCTGCTGTGGTCTGCAGTCAGAACCTCCTCAAAACCCCACTGTGCTCTACACCGAGCTCTTTTATAGGAAGTCGTGTTCCTGTGTAAAAGGGAAAAATCTGAAGTGTGGAATAGCCTCAGTTTGTGAGCAGTCTAGCTAACAACTGCATTTTTTTTTTTTTCTGTTACGAACAGGATGAAAAAATGAGCTTGTCTTGCATTAGAGGTCTTCTGCTTTCATAGGCTTTATTAAATTTGGTTTTCCTTCTCAGGCCAGAGTAGGGTGTTGTGTTAACACCTCCTTTCCCAGCCTCCCAGCTAGGGACCATACAAGTTAGGGCATGTCCCACTTCTTTTGCCTCTATTTTTTTTCCCCCAGCATCAGGGGAAAGAACTGGAATCACGTCCCTGAATTCTGGAGAGAGTGTCCCAGATCAGGAACTGAGGCTTAATTCCTGTTCTTGCTTTTACCATAAATTCACTGCAAGACTTTGAACAAGCCACTTGTCGTGCAAACACCTTGAGCCCTGGAGTGAGGCAGACCCAGGTTCGGACCCTGAGCCTACTGCTGATGAGCTGATGGACATGGACCTGGTAATTTAACCTCTCAGGAACTTAGTGCTCATCTGTTTCTCAGAGCTCTGTGAGAATTAAGTGTGATAGAGGAATTTGGAGGTGAGGCAGTGTGGCATTAGCACCCCTGAGTTTGGGCTGCCCACCTTGCAGAGAGGGAGCAAGGGCGTGAGGATGGTGTGTGAGCGGCTCAGGATCTGGGGGCCGTGCGACAGGGTGGGTGTGGTTCTGAGCATCAGATGCTACTACGTAGTGTTCCTGCTCCCCTAGAAACACGGAAATGGCCAGGCAGCCAGCATGCCCGAGTACAACGCCCCGGCCCTCATGGAGCTGGTGAGGGAGAAGGAGGAGCGGATCCTGGCCCTGGAGGCCGACATGACCAAGTGGGAGCAGAAGTATCTGGAGGAAAGCACCATCCGCCACTTCGCCATGAACGCCGCGGCCACCGCTGCTGCTGAGAGGTGAGACACAAAAGCATAGTTGAAAAAGGAATCAAAGCAAAACAAACAAGCTGTCCAGGGAGATCCAGAGGTCATCCGGGGAGTAAGGTCAGCTAAAAATGATTTCTAAATGGCTAGTCAGAAAGCAAGATGGGGCGGCATTTCTGGAGGGAATTAGCAATACGTACCCTCTCTTTGGTTCCACAATTCTACTTCTAGACCTTTACCTGAAGGAAATCATTATATAGGTACCTAGACTTATGTTTGAGAATGTTTGTCTGGATGTTGTTGAAAATACTAATACATTGAAAACAGCCCAGAGTCCAACAAAAAGAAATCCAACTTAAAGCACATCCATTCAGTGGAATGCCGTGTGACCATTAAGATGCTGTGTGAAAGTTTTCACCCCTTTCTTACTTTCTGTTTATAAGTGCACGGCTTTATTCTTCCTTTAAAAATTTTAGTTCAGAGGGGGTGGCGCCTGTGGCTCAAGGAGTGGGGCACCAGCCTCATATACCAGAGGTGGCGGGTTCAAACCTGGCCCCACCCCCAAAATAAATTAGTTCAGAATGCGCAGTAATTAACGAAAGTAACTCACAAATATCCTGTTAAGATATATTGTCTGAATGAGCAAGGTCGTTTCCTTTTGACCTTTGGTTGCTGGGTCTTAGCTGAGGTGCAAAATTTAGGGTCAGATAGGATTCTCAAATTTCAAAGGGGCAACGAGAAAACTGGACTTCTTAAAAAATAAGGGCTATAGGGCGGCTCCTGTGGCTCAGCAAGCAGGGCGCCGGCCCCATATACCGAAGGTGGCGGGTTTAAGCCCG
>CAUYON010135335.1:0-14383 GCA_963573935.1 Arctocebus calabarensis | reverse complement strand
TAAGCAAAGCAGCCCCTCTGCGAGTATTCTCCCACAACAATTCCACAACACTTGGAAAGGAAAATCAAACCTTCCCACTACCACACACCCAGTGTACAACGTTGGAAAGTCCTTGGGTGATTGGCCCAGTTAAAGAGGTATGAAGTCAATTGTCCCAGCCAGTATCAGCCTCAAATCAAAGAGTTGAAAAGTCTCTGGTGACTAGACGGCTGAAGTCTGCTGGCAGCTTTACTATAACTCACTCCAGTGTTCTGTGGGTTCAGGAGGGCCCCGCCCCAAGCCCGTAAATTAGCCTGGGAAGGTTGATGCCTCTTTCCCCGCCTTGCCTCTCTGTCGCACCCAGTCTCCCATAACCCTGTAGGGCTGTGGTCCAGTTCCTTCCAATGAGCAGATACTCTAGAAGTTTGTGCCTGCCTAGGTCACACAGGGCTCTGTGGCTCCTCAGCCAGTCCACTGGTTGTGTCGGTGTTGGCAGGGGGGGAGGTGAGGCCTAACAACGTGGGTACTTGAAGGGGGCTGGGACGATTCACTCAGTTCTAGCCCTGTCCCTGATTGATGTAAAGTAGATGAAAAAGCTGATAGAACAGAACAAGTTTGCAGAATTTCTGCCCTGTGGAGGAGACGCTGGGCTGCTAATAGTCCTGACTTAGTCTGGGAGCTTCAGCCTTTCGTCTCTGCTGTCATCCCCTGATCAGTTTCCTCCAATGAGCCGATGTGTGGCTCATCGAGGGCCAAGTGTGGCTGAAATTCAGCAAAGCCCTGGTCCGCTTTTCAGCCAGCCAGCCAGTCGCCTTTCAGCTCACTCTCTCACCATTCCCAAGCCGGGAGAGCGGCACAGACCAGCCTCAACCCACGCCCTGTCCACACCCCTCGAGAAATTGTTCAAGAATCTGGACTCCATGGGGGAGAGACCTCCAATCCTCAGGGTGAGAGTGGTGGTGAGTGCCAGGAGTTCCAACTTGCAGGTACAGAATATATACAGTTTTATACAGCTTTATGCCTGGCAGGAGAGTGCTGTGGCACTGGGGAAGGAGGTCCGGTTTTTAGAGGGTCTCTCCTGTGGGGTAGAGTGGGAGGACATTTGAACTCTTCTCGCTTGTTTGTATGGAGGTATGGCATATACTGCGAGCTGTTCTCTTGGGGGAGGGGACTCCCGTCTGCTTGGTGCTGTGCTCTCTACCTTTTATTTGTATCCTTGGGGTCGCAGGTCACTCCAGCAGGGTTGATGTGTTTTCCTCGACCTTGTCTCTTGGCTCAGCTCCAAACCATTGGCTTTCTCCCTAAATTTCTGCCCTTTAACTCTCCTTCTGGACAGGAGCATCTGCAGAAAGCTGGCTACGGACCACCATCTTGGCTCCTTCTAGCCTTGGCATTTTTGTGATATGAACTATTCTCACTGGGGTTAAGTGACATCTCAGGGTAGTTTTGATTTGCACTTCTCTGATTAGTAGGGATGATGAGCATTTTTTTGTGTTTGTTGGTCATTTGTCTGTCTTCTTCAGAGAAGTTTTTGTTCATGTCTCTTGTCCACTTATAAATGTGACTTTTTGCTCTTTTTTTGTTGATTACTTTGAGTTCTCTGTAGATTCTAGTTATCAGCCCTTTGTCATATTCGTTGCATGTAAATATCTTCTCCTATTCTGTGAGAATACAGATCCCAGCTGTAGTACCTTTACCTGCATAGAAGCTTTTTAGCTTGATCATGTCTCATTTATTTATTTTTGGTGTTGCTGCAATTGTCAAGACTGTCTGCTTCATAAATTCTTTTCCCAGACTGTTAACATTCAGAGTTTTTCTCATATTTTCATCCAGGATTTTTATTGTTTTGTGTCTTAAATTTATCTTTTAGATAGCAAGAGTCAATTTTTGTAAGCGGTGAGAGGTATAAGTCTAGTTTCTTCTACATGTATCTAACCAGTTCTCCCAGTACCATTTATTAAACAGGGATTCTTTTTCCCACTGTGTGCTTTTGTTTGGTTTATTTAAGATCAAATGCTCATATGTGACTGAGTTCATCTCTAGGTTCTCTATTTTATTCCATAGATGTATATTACTATTTTTGTGCCAGCACCATGTTATTTTCAGTACTGTAGACTTGTAGTATAACCTGAAGACTGGTAACATGATGCCTCTAGATTTGTTTTTATTTCTTAAAATTGTATTGGCTTGCCTGTACCCTTCTAAGATGCACTGTAGGTGTGGTCCCACCAATTGCCCTCCCTCCATCCCAACCTGCCCCCTCCCCTTCCCTCCCTTGCCCATTTCCCCATATTCTTGTGCTATAGTTGGGTTATAGCCTTCATATGAAAGCTATAAATTAGCTTCATAGTAGGGCTGAGTACATTGGAAGACTATGTTAATCAGTTTGATAAAAATAGTTCAGATTGTATATGAAACCAGTACTTTGTACCCCTTGATTGCACTAATGTACACAGCTATGATTCAATTAAAAACAAAAAATCCTTTACACCTCCAAAAAAAAATTATTGGCTATTGGGACTTTTTCTTTGGTTCTATATGAAACAAAGTACTATTGTTTTAAAAGTTCTTTAAAGTATAATGTTGGTGCTTTGATGGGGATTGCATTAAATCTGTAGATTGCTTTGGGTAGCAAGACATTTTAATAATGTTGATTCTTCCCAGCCGTGAGCATGACATTTTTTTCCATTTGTTGATGTCTTCTGCTATATCTTTTCTGAGGGTTCCTTAATTCTCTCTGTAGAAATCCTTTATGTCCAAAAACAAACAAACAAAAAAATCAATTTCATTATTTTTTTAAACAGTTTCAATTTCTCAGATTTTCTATTTTTAAATTCATTGCGAGAATATTTTTCTTTGTCTATTTGAGGATTTCTTCATATGGTGAGAAATTTCTTATTATGCTCTGGACCTTGTGAATGATTGGCTGGTAGATATTATGAATTCTATTATACCTTCTGAAGACTGTTGATGTTTTATTTCAGTAGGCAATTACTTTGATATTTGAAACTACATACTCTATTTCTTGTATAGTAGCTCAACTCTCAGTTTAGGCTTCTTGCTTATTTTGTTGTTGTTATTTGTTTATTATTTGCTGAGGTGCTTTGGGACTACTAAATGCATATGAAACTCAAAGTCATCCTGATGCTTGGGAAGAGTGTACATACAAAAGTTAAGGTTTCCTCTCAGTGGCCCACTTTTTGGGGGTGTTTAACTGCTCAATTTCCACTAGTTGTGTTTGTTCTAAATTTTGTCCTTTTTTAAAAAAAAATTCAGAAAGACTTGGTTTTTCTATTTAAAATTTTAGTTACCCAGTTGTGGCACTGCTTTTGATCTTCCTTCAGGCAGAAGGCATAAAAATTATTAACTTACCCTGAACCAAACTCATCTATTAAATTTCAGCTCCATACTAGAATTTCCATGGTTGCATTCACTTTCTAAGTATATTTGGATGTTTTGATTTTTATTTGTATAATTTGTCTGTGGTTTGTAGTTATATGTTTGAGGCTGCAACTTGCTAGGAGCTGTCTTGGTTATATTGGAAGTAGAGAATTAGTCAAAATGTAATCAGTATTTTTCTCTTCTGAAATGTGAAAAGTATGATCTGATCATTTTCCATGGGAGTTTTATAATTTGGGGTCTAAGAGTATATTTGGAAAAAATACAGGCACAGTTCAGCACAGCTTAACTTCACCTTGTAAAAATCACCACAAAACTAAGTAAATGGGGTAGAAATAAACATAGAATATTAAGAAAAACACCACTTCTGATACACAAGGCCTGACAATAGTTCATGAACTCATTCTAGAAAAAGTTCCATATACCTCACTGCTGAATATCACTGTGGTTGCCTTTGAAGTACTCCTGTGGGGAAGATGTGTGCTGATGTTGGTGCCTAGTCCAACCTTGGAAGCAATTTTGGAACTCTTTTTCTGGAATGGCTGTCAAAGCTGTCATTGTATTACCCTTGATGTCCTAAATGTTATCAAAATGTCTTCCTTTCAATATTTCCTTTATCTTTGGGTAAGAAAAAAATCACTGGGGCCCAGAGGAGGTGAGTAGGAAGAGTGCTCCAATACAGCTATTTGTTTACTGGCTAAACACTCCCTCACAGACAGTGCTGTGTGAGTTGGTATATTGTCATGATGCAAAAGCCATGAGTTATTGGCCAAGATATTCAGTTAAGATTTTCCTATTTCTTTATGGATGTTAACTTAGTCTGCTATGCTTTTCACAGTCAGTTGACAATTTTGATATATAATTTGACAAATTTTTGCAACATTTTTGTTAGTTCCACTTATTGGAAGTAGAGAATTGATGTTTCTTTATCAGTAATGTTTTCTCTCCCCTCACAACAGTGTTTAATCCATTTGTACACTAACATTTTTTTCATATCTCCATAAATTTGGACTAACACGTCCCTGATTTCACTTCTAATCTCGCCACATTTTACAAAAATTTAATGTTAGTTTGTTGCTCTAATTCAAGCTCTGGCATTCTTGCAATGACATATAAAACATGCAACAACAATAATGAATACACTCACCAAGAAATCAGCTGTGAAACTCTGATATACCAAAGTTATGAAATCTTACCAAATTGTCTTTACAGTGCTGCCAACATAACCACATGATGACAAGTTCACAAACTTAATTGTTAGATCTTGTCATTCTGCTGCAAACTTATTAGCAACATTTAGGAAGCCTAGTTTGAAATCTATAGTGTAACATTTAACAAGGGGAGAGAGAAGATTTTTCTAAGCCTCCTGATAATGGTACTAGCTCCAGAGATGTTCTCTAAGTCTATGAGTGATTCTTCCAGAACTTTTAAACTGAAAAAACTCATTTCAGATGAAATTTTCTAATACTGTCCATATAATAGATTGGGAAGAGAAAAAGTAATACTAATGGATATGAATCCTGTGTTAGGATTTCTCTCCTACGTGAGAAATGGTTATCTATGGAGATATGTCAGATGCTTAAAGAAGTATTTATGGAAAGAACACAAGAACCACTGGTGTAAACTTCTATATGAAGAGAAACTATAAAAGGAAAATGTATTATACCTAATCAAGAAATTCTGTGTGGGATTAGTTTTCCATGCATGCTTTCTGAATCAGATGTAGGAGGAGAAACGTTTTTAAGAGAAATTAAAACTGAGTTTCTTGGTCTTTTCTGAAATATAGAAGCTTCAGAGCCCATTTTTTTTTCTCCTGTCTATTTATACAACTGGTTTCCCCATGATAGGACAGGGATCTGAGAGGCTGAAAGGAAGGGAAACAGCAGAGGGGTGAAGGTCAGTTCTAGACTTTGACCTGTAACTCAAGTGTAATTCATTAATCTTTGACAAGTGTGAAACTTAGTTGCTGATGATGTATGAAACTGTTTCAGCTTAAATGTCTCTACAACAATGAGTTGGGAGAAGGAATGAAGCCCGTACACTGTACTCCATGATTGAACTAAGGTACACAGTTATGATTCAATAAAAAAAAAAGGAAAATTAGATCTGGGTGGATTCATGAGCTAGACCAAGCTGGTTTACTGGTTTAAGCATCTCTATTGATGGTGTACTTGCTCCTGTACAATTGAGAATGTAGCAATCTGTGAAAATGTCTTTGAAAACTTGAGGAGAGCTCTTGTTCAGCTCCTAGAGGAATCCCCAGCTAAGCAAACTTGGAAGGTCTAGAATTTTATTAGGAACCAGGGACTTACCATGGTTCAAAGAAGCTTTCCCAACTGCTCACCATAGAGCCTCCCTGGGAAAGGCCTCCATATTTTTATATGGCTTTGTTTTACTTGGCCTGGGGTCATTGGCTAGAGAGTTTCCCACTTTTTCTTTATGTTTTCTCCAGAAAACAACATAAAGAAAGGTCACTCTTTTAGTTCTCTCTACAGAGGTCCTGAGCAGCCCCCTGATTGCAGAGGGTTCTTGAAGCCTCTATAACTCTTCCCTTCTATTGCCCTCTGTTTTTAGGGGAAGATGGACAGAATGGCTAACAATTTACTTACTATCCTTGCAACAATATTTATCTGAAATAGTGGGTGATTTGTGGCTTATATTAAAAGGATCTATCAAAACACTCCTAGGGGGACATCATCTAAATTTTCTGGCTCCTATTTTTTTTTTCTAATTTTTGATTTCCAAGACATTTCCCATCACCCAGCACTTAAGGTTTTGTAATAGCAGGTTTCAGGTCTTTTTAAGGACGTGAAAGCAGGGGTCACTCTGACAGAAATGAAGACTTCATTGGTCACAACCAAACACCAAAGACATCCAAGAACTCTCTTTTATTGGTTATCATACTCTTGTGTTTCACCTTGTACCAGTCTGAACTGGTGGGCTCCCACACTTTGCTAAATTCTAACCTTGGGAATTCTGGAATTTCAAATTCCCCGTGTGTTGTTTCTTCCCATTGCTGTATTTATTTTGCCCCAGAAACTATCCTTTTGGATTCCTGTGCCAAATTCAGAATTGATTCCTAATTTTCATGTGTCCAGATAGAAGGCTTCCACAGGAAGGCTTTTCTCTTGATACCAATAAGCATTGATGGAATAAATTGTTTGCAACGATCCTGGGAACACTTTTATCTTAAATGGTAAGAAAGAAAAAATGACAATTTATTCTAGAATATTATGCGTTAAGTATAAAATACAAAAAGTTTCTTGTATTTGAAGTGCAATAAAAACAATATGATGAGCTCTCCTATGGAAATGCACATTAGTATGTTTTCTGAAGGGCAATATGAAAAAAATATTTGAATAATCTTAAAAATGTATTTATTTACAAATTTTTACAAGTAAGAAGCACTACATATTTCTTTATAATGATTTCCTTGTGAGTAATGAACATAACTGAAGAGTTCCAAATGGGAATTAGATAAATATTAAGTTGAACTATGTGAATTACTGATAGTTACAAAGCAGCATTTTTATATAGTTCAGCCTAACCTATTGTGGGATATTCACATGACAGCTTCTATGCAAGTATTGAAAATCATATTTTTAAAGAATATATAATTCTCATGAATAAAATGTTTTATAAAAATGATATAAAGGTAAGTATATGGCATGGGAATTCAATTTCATTTTATTAACATACATGTTTTATGAAGTACTAAATAGTTTGATTAAAAAATAAAATACACATTTGTGTGTGTGTGTATATATATAGTGTGTATATATGTGTCTCCGTGTGTATATATATAACATACATATAATATATTATATATTACATATTATACATATGATCTAAAAGTGACTGGAAGAAAATATTCATGTTAGTAGTGGTTCCCTGGGTGATTGGATTATTAATTTTGTTTTACTTTGTCTTTATATTTTTCTGTCTTTTTAGAAGTCTTTTTTAAGTAATGTATTACTATTCTATATTTTCACCTAAAATCATACAGTTAGCATTTTCCATGCTGTTGAATATTCTTCTTCAAGATCATTTTCATGGCATCATAATAATCTATTCAGTACAATTATATCAATTACTTAAATATCCCTCAATGGTAGGCTTTTAAGGCCTTCCTTTTCCCCTCCTTCCTTCCTTTCCAGATTCCTTCTCTTCTTTCTTTCTAATATAAATAATTCAAGATCTCCCTGCTCCCTGCCCCCCTCATATTTTGGGTTTTTCCATAAAATATATTTCCAAAAGTGAATTCACTGTTAAGCATGGAGAGGGGCAGGGTCAGAATAAACTAGAAGCTGAATGTTTCCCATGAGCTTCTCAAGAGTCCCAGCCCAAACCCTGTCACCCACTGGAAGTTCTAAGAAGATACTGTTCTAGCACTGTGCCTTCTTGTTGATGGAAACATCATCACTTTTCAAAGTTCTGATTCTAACCAGCAGCATCTTAAAAGCTCCTCTCAGGTAGAACAGCTTAGCCTTTGCTTTCCTGCCTAAACCTCAGAGGAAAAACTCACTGAACCCAATAAAAACATTGCCAGTCTTCCCAGTTTTTGTTCTTACTCCTCTTTGTTCAGGTAGCATTTATATATACCTTGGGAGGTTGCATGTCATAAACTCACCTGGAAGCCCACGGGCTGAGGGGTTCAGAGTAAGAACAGGTTGCCCAGAGTCCTTTCATGTGTGAGGCAGCTCTGTTTGCATGGTGGTGGGGATCACCCTCACTGGCTAAACATGGATTAGGGAAATACTGCCTCTTCCTTCAGAAAGCACTGGTGTTTGAAAACATGACAAGTCACAGAAGTTTTGATTTGACTTTATACTTGTGTCTCATTTGTTTTTGTTTGAACACAGTCTGAAGTACTCAGAGGACACATATAGGTGGCCCCTCTCAACAATCCCTCTCGCCACCACTGATGTGTGGGAGGTAAACCATTTCCATCCCTCAGACCTGGATGCAGTGATGTGAAGAGAGACTCAGCCAGCTGTGGAGATAGACCAAGCCAGCTTCAAGAGAACCTGGGGTGTGGGAAGTTTTCTTAGGGCACAGGGCAAAACTCAGGATAAATTCACTCCTGTCTACTTGTTCAAGCATTTATTGCATCTCTATTATGTATCAGGTGATAGGCTGGGCCTGAAAGTAGTAGCTGAGTAAAATGTGCTTCCTGCTTTCAAGGAGCTAATGGGATGGGTGAGACAGGCAAGTAAGTGAATCATCTGGAATCTGAGAGATAGTGACACAATAAAGAGAGTGTTGTGGGGACATGGGGAAAGTGCCAGGATTAACACTTCTGGAGGAGGTGAGATTCAGTTGAGTGTTAGAGGATGAGTGGTGTGTTGCTGCCAGGTGATTAAAGGAAGGTAAGGACATTCCCTTTTATCATGGGGCAGCTGAACCTGGAAGGCTGGTGTTGAGGGAGGCTTCTTTTTGAGTACAGGGCAAACACTTTGGCCAATCCCCTGACTGTGTCAGCCATCTTTTAACCACTGACAGTCAGGGGTTGCTGCCTCATTTGCCTTTGACACCACAGTAAGAAGCTACTTTCAAGAAAGAAACCATAGTGTGAAGTTTGATGGCCAGTAGTGCCTTTTTCTTCATCCAGATCTTTTTCTTCTTCACAAACTTTTAAAATGGCAATAACCCAATTATTTCTAATTATGAAACCAACTCATGCTTGTCATTAAAATGTCAAACATTCCATTAAAATAAGCATTCTTCCAAATTCTTCAACCTAGAGGTTACCACTGTTAACATTTGGCAAGTATCTTTCCAAATAGCCTTCTATGTGTCCACACAGAAACACTTCCATAGAAATGGCATAAAGTTCACTTTAACAGGCATGTATTGTGCCAAGGCTGTGCAAGACATTTGGCATATAGCAGTAAAGAAGAAAGACAGTGTCACTGCCTCATGAAGTCTCACTCTCAGTCTTAACTTAAGACAGATGTCCACATATGTAAAACTGATTAGGAAACCATATGTGGAGTAGAAGTCCTTTCCATGATTGACCTGTTGCATAAGCTGGCTTCTGTGACTAGATAGCTACCTGTTCCCCCATATTAGGGACAGATTTCCATGTCAATAGCTGTAGTTATATATATATGTAATATAATATATATGTATATGTATAGTGTAGTTATATATATATTATGATATATATATATATATTTGATGGACATATATTTTCTCCTGTATGGATAAGGCATTGATTCATTATTGTTTTAACCAATGACAGATTGATCGATTTTTTGCTTGTTTTAATTTTTTTCTATTAAAAGCACTTCTGTAGAACACATTCTTTTGTACATATTTTTACCATTTATATTAGGACGAATTCCCAAAAGTGGAATCACTAGGCCAAATTATATGCACATTAAATTTTTGATATATGTTGCCAAACACACACTACCTTTCTAAAATGTTTATCAACTATATTCAAAGTACCATTTTCTCATGCACTCACCAATACTAGGAATGCTCAGTTTATAAAATCTCTGAATATATGATGAAATTTTGTTGCTTTACTTTTGTTTTTCTTACTAGTTAGGATGATTATTTTTCTTTTCTTTTTCTTTTGCAGAAATGTTTTGACTTTATTTATTTATTTTTTAAACTTTATTCAAGTTAATATGAAGGTACAACTTTTAGGTTACATTGTTCTCACTTCCAGGGTAAAGTTCAATATGTAGAAGAGCCCTTCACCTAGGGGGTATGTTATACATCCTCACAATATGCACATTAGGTGAGATTCTGCCTCACGTCCTCTCTCCTTCTGCCATACGTCCTCCCCTCTCCCCACTTCTGCTTCCCTCTGTTCCTGAACTGGACTATATTATTGTTTTATTGTTCTTATGAACACATAATTGTTTACATATTGATTTCATATTAGTATGGAGTACATTGGATATTTATTTTTCCATTCTTGTGATACTTACTAAGAAGAATGTATTTCAACTCCATCCAGGTAAATGTAAAAGATGTAAAGTCTCCATCTTTTTTAATGGCTGGATAATATTCCATGGTATACATATACCACAATTTGTTGATCTATTCATGTGTTGATGGGCACTTAGGTTGCTTCTGCGACTTGGCGGTTATGAATTGAGTTATAATAAACATTCTAGTGTGAATGTCTTTGTGGTAAAATGATTTTTGTTCTTTTGGGTAAGATACCTCGTAATGGGATTGCAGGGTCAAATGGAAGGTCTACTTTTAGAACTTTGAGGATTTGCCATACTACTCTCCCAAAAGGCTGTATTAATTTGCAATCCCACCACAATGTAGAAATGTTCCCTTCTCCACACATCTACCCCAGCATCTGGTATCTTAGGACTTTGTGGTGTGGACTAATCTTGCTGGGGTTAGGTGATATCTCAGAGTGGTTTTGATTTGCATTTCTCTGAAGATTAAAGATGATGAGCATTTTTTCATGTGTTTGTTGGCCATTCATCTATAGGATGATCATTTTTCATTTGTTTATTTATCTTTTTGTATACCTTCTTTTGTGAATGTCTTGTTTATATTCATTGCTCTTTTTTTTCCCTATTGGGATAGTGGTCTTTTCCATAATGATTTGCAAATGGTTTTTATATACAATATTAAGGTTTTTCACACTTTGCCATGCATATTGCAAATGTTTCTCATGTATCATCTAACATTTTATTTTTTAATGTTGTCTTTTTGCTATAGAGATGTGAAACAAAAAATTAACATAGTCAACATATCTAATTACTTTTTAAAATGGTTTTTATATCATTCCCTTCATCCAGTTCTTATTGTAGGAACCAAGAATTTCCTCTCTGCCCTTTGAAAGTTCACTGAAAATCAACTAACAAAAGGCAGATTAATAGGAGAAAAGACATACAAATTTATTAGTGTACAGAGAGGTCATACAAAATGTAAGAAAATCAAAGAAATGACCATATTGTTGATGCTTTTATACCACCCTAAAGTTATAAAAGAATGAGAGCTTGTTTTGTGGCAAAATTGGTTCTGAGAGGGAGGGGATATAAGGTCTGGCTGGCATAGGTGGTCTTGTAATATGGATAAACCTCACAGGTAGCAGCCTTCAGAGAGAATAGGCAGGAAATGTTTCTCTCAGACCATTAATGTTTCTCTCAGCCAGACTTCCAGATAATCTTTTCTAGATCTGGACAAGGGAAGGCCCTCAGAGAAAGCCTGGCTGATCAATGCAGATTTTCTCTACTGATACAAATC
The DNA here is from genome assembly GCA_963573935.1 of Arctocebus calabarensis. Taxonomy (NCBI): domain Eukaryota; kingdom Metazoa; phylum Chordata; class Mammalia; order Primates; family Lorisidae; genus Arctocebus; species Arctocebus calabarensis. The sequence continues at coordinate 2,779 of CAUYON010135335.1, read as the reverse complement.
TTCCCACAAGAGACAACTTTGGAAAGCTACTTCTATTTGCAGGCCTTTTGAAGAGTCATCTTGAGGTAGTTGAAGAAGTATATTTTTGGCTGAAATATTTTGGTTTCTTTCATTATAATATTGTCTCATTGCTTGTGCCTGGCTGAATTTTAGGCTTGGATGGAAGCCAGATGGCTAAGAATAGATTCTAATGAGACAGGGACTATGTTGGTGAAAGTGGGAAAATATCTAGAGAATATGTCTGAGATGATCTAAGCTCTCTTAGTCGAAGGAATGACTTTTATCCTTTCCTCCATGGTTTGTGGAGTCTCCATGCTATGGTTTCAGGACAGGTTGGAGCAGGCAGATATAAGAGGACCTTTCCAAAAACATGAAAAATGAAGACAACCATCACTTCTTTAGAAAGAGGGTCTCCTGACAGTCCTAGTGTGGACAGGGCAATACTAAGGACTGAATTAAGCCCAAGTAGCAGGTCACATTGATGTAAAGCATAAAATCAATTCTGAAGAGCTAACATGGAGTAGTTATCATTTCTTAAGTATCTGCTCCATGTCCTCTGAAGCCTTGAATGATTGATAATTTTGTCATATTTAATGGATCTCAAAGACCAACCAACAAAGGAGACTTACAGATGTGTAATGATTGGCTCAAGGACATGTAGCTGGTAAGCAGAAGAACTGGCACTTGAATTCTAATTTGATGTGAGCCCAGAGCTATAAATACCAGCAAAAGCTTCAATTGTTCTGCACTCACCTTGACAGGTATTGTGTTGAGTCCTTTACATATATTAGCTCTTTAATGTTACACCAACCATATTTGAGGTAGGCATTTCTATCATAAAGATGTGAACATTGACACCCAGTGCAGCTAAGTGCCATGCCCAAGGTTGTGTAGCTAGTAGGTTGCAGAATTAGAAATTGAACCAGGACATTCTGACTTTAACTCCTATGCCTTTTACTTCATCCAGGTCTTTTCTTTCTTTTCTATTTTAATTTTTAAATGACAATAATGTTATTTCTAATTATGAAATGTTCATTACAATGTCAAACAATACAACAACAAATCATAGTTGTTTTCATCACTCCATGCTATTTTCTCCCAGCATGTTTTCTAAATTAGCAGTTTTCCTTGGAAGAATTTATCATTCTGTTTCTGCTCCCCTTGGTTTGAAGGTTATCTCTCTGTTACATATTCTTTATGAAAATATATTTTGGAGGGTAACTACTAAATAGGGAATGGGAATAATTTATATAATTACCAGGCAATCCTGGAATTGTCAAGCGTGACCAAAGTACCTGAAAAAGTTAATAAGTGAGTGATTATTTAATTACTTAACTACTAATGATTTTCCAGGAATTGAACCATTTAGTTTTGCACCTGAACATTTTCTATTAAGTCAATTGGAAATAACTTGTGAGACAGAAAAGTTCAGAGCTCCAAAGGTCATTGCAGTGGGGTCACCACTATTGATTCTACTATGGGGTTTCACTAAAACATCAATGGATATATTGACTAGCTAGTAATTTTAATGCACCTGCTCTTTAGTAGGCTTGGGTAGCACATTAGATGACAATAGATAAATAAATAAATCTGTTCATTCCAGATTCTGTCCCCCAAAGTGGAACCTTTTTCTATGATGTCCTTACATTTTCTTTTAATTCCAACTTTACTTAAAAATATTTTCCCAAAGCCTTGTCATATATTAAATTTAAGTAGATAAGTGATGAAAGCCAGATTTTAGAAAATCTTTTGATGCAGAGATCCTTTGTTTTTGGGCATTTCTCCCCACACCTTTTCCAAGTACAGCACACATACACATGCACACGTGTGCACAACCTGACTACCCCCATGACACATAGTATTTCCCTTCCCTTGACTAAGTGGTTTTGAGATATTTAGCAAAGACTAGAGTATGGATAATTTAATGAGAGTCACTACAAAGAAACAAAAGTGAGAGAATATTTTTTCCCGAATTCAAAACAAAAGTATCTCATTCTGAGAGCAGGGCCTCATCGTGGTACTAGTATCGCCTGCAAGGCTTGCTAACACACAGGTTGCTGGGCTCCACTCCTAGACTCTGATTTGATAGGTCCCAGTCAACTCTAAGAATCTGCATTTCTCACCAGTTCCTACTTGCTGCTAATGGCAGTGGTTTGAAAACATGACCACAGATTCTTCAACACTTTAGCCACTGAGTTGTCCTGGGCAGTGCCTCTGCTTCTCCATCACTGCCATATTCAACAAACCAATAAGGCTCATAGATTTCATTGTCTAAATGTTTCTCACATCTGCTGACTTTTTTGCACTAATTACCATTGGCCAAACCAATTCATCTCTCTCCAGAACTATCGTCATCATGTCTTTATTTTTACCATGCCTTTGATACTGCCCCTGCCCTAAAGCCATCTACGACTCTGTAGACAGTGTAATTACCTGATGCTAGAATTAATTCTCTCTTGCCTTTTTCCCCCTATAAAGTAGTCATTCATTTTTTAAAATTCACTTCAGAAATTATCTCCTCAGGGAATCCTTCCTTGTACCCCACTGGCTAGATGGCTCTCTTCTGTCTCACATGTCCCTGTGTGCATACTTTTAAATTAGTTTATTTTCTTTTCTTTTTTTTTTATTGAATCATAGTTGTGTACATTAGTTCAACTATGGGGTACAGTGTGGGGGCTTCACATGCAATCTGAGATATTTTATCAACCTGATTGACATACCATTCATGATATTTTCTCGTTTACTATATGAAAACATTCTTGATCCTTGTTTAGAAGTT
>CAUYON010135333.1:0-24241 GCA_963573935.1 Arctocebus calabarensis | reverse complement strand
TTTTTATTGAATCATAGCTGTGTACATTAGTTCAATCATGGGGTACAGTGTGCGGGCTTCACATGCAATCTGAGATATTATTATCAACCTGATTGACATAACATTCATGAGATTTTCTCGTTTACTATATGAAAACATTTTTGATCCGTATTTAGAAGTTTTCTCCTGACCCTTCGAATATGTACTACACATGTGATCTCACCCTTTAGGCATTCTAATCCAGGTGGCTGAGGATCTTCCTTTAAGAAATTCAACTCACTAAGCGTTGAATGAAATTAAATTTAAGAAAAACAACTCCTAAAATCAAACATTATGACTGCATAGCTACTTGGTAACATAACTTCATCAAGAAGAACAACTCCAAGCGAATTTAAAACATAACAATTTGGCTCGGGGTCTGTAGCTTAGTGGCTAGGGGCTTAGCCACATACACCAGAGCTGTTGGGTTTGAACCTGGCCTGGACCTGCTAAACAACAATGATAACTACAACCAAAAAATAGCTGGGCATTAAGGTGGATGCCTGTAATCCCAGCTACTTGGGAAGCTGAGGCAAGAGAATCGCTTAAGCTCAAGAGTTAGAGGTTGCTGTGAGCTGTCATGCCATAGCAACATAGTGAGATTCTGTCTCAAAAAAAAAAAAAAAAGGAAGAAAGAAAAGAAAACAAACAAACAAAACCATAACAATTTTGCTATTCTTACCTTGTAGAATACCTTGTATGAAAAAAATGTACCCCCAGATAAGAAAATATTAAAGTGCTTTCAGGTATCATAATGCTGATCAGACTGTTTTTTGGGCACTCTTATAAGTGTATTGCTGAGTGATCAGGTAGGTAATTACAATGGTGTCACTGAAAAGAAGGGATAAACCTATGAGGTTAATGAGCATTTTTAGCTCCCAGAATGTTGCATCTAAATACATTTCCCACTAAATGGTTCCAGAGCTCTTTGAAGAACTAGCTAATTCCCAGTATGGGTCAGGAAATTATGATCTTGGAACATTTTGTCATATCTCAGAAATAAAGGAAACTATCAAAGACTACCAGAGTTATGTCAAAATGACCTAGAAGTCAACATGAATTTGCAGCCACAAGCCAAAGTCAGGATAATTTGATCATTAATTGAGATAACTTCAAGGGATTGAAACATACCAACTATGTTTAACCCTTGAGCTCATAAAATATTAATTTTTTAAAGCATAATTTTTAGAGAATTCTAGGGATCTACTTTACTATTTTGAATTCCAGTATAGAGGGAAAGAATTGATGTCATCCTATTTTTTTCTATACAATAATAGTTCAGGTCAACCACACACATGATGAAAGAAATTTCTCTTTTTAGAATTCCAGAAAAAAAAATGATTAGGAGTATATTATCATCATCAGTGGCTGCTAGCATCATGAAAGAAGAGAAAACCAGATGTGTACCTTCTGAGGGAATGTCACACAGTTGTCTATGAAGAAATCTTTTGAAAAAGCCACTTGAAGCTGATCTAGGCTTTAGAAATAAGTAAACATTTCTAGCAAATACAAGGAACTGAGAAGCATATTAAACGTTAAGGATGCAATCAGCCGATTGCAGACCTTGTGAAATTTTTTATAAGACAAATGACCCAGATTTTTCAACTGATTCAAGATAAAGTGCAAGGGGAGGTGGCGAATATAGCGTGAGAGTGTATGAATTAAGAGACCTCAAGGGGATATCAGGGAAATCACTCTCTCCATATCTTATTTAGATTTCAATACAAAGAAATTAATTTTTAAAAAACTACAAGAAAGAGAATTGCAAAATCAGGAGATTTCTATTAAGGAATTATAGCAATTATCATTTGGTAAGATCATGAAATTTTAGTTATGGTTTGCCCCCCCAAAATTCTCACTAATTATACATAGTGTATATATATATATTCTCATATATATGATAAAATATTTGCAGATTAATTGATATAATATTTGGGACTTGCTTCAAAACTTTAGGGAGTGGTAAGAAAATAAATGAATGATGTATAGAAACAGTAATATGGTTATGTACTGTCTTGATAATTGCTAAGGCTCAGTCATGTATACCACTAGCTCATTATACTTTCTCTTAAATTTTATACATGTTTGAAAATCTCCCCCCAAGAGGTTAAAAACAAACAAAAAAGAGAAATATGATTCTGAAGATCAGCAGGAAATGGGGAAATGCTAATTCTCTAAGAAGCAGTGTTCAGAAAAGGAGAAAGACCTAGTTAGGGGTGATGTCATGAAAACCAGGCAAATAGTGCTCCCCCCAAAAGGGGAGGGTAACAGTCATGAGCATTGCTGAGAAATCAGGGAATATGCTGTGAACTAAAATAAAATCCTAAGCTCCCACCTCTACCCCATAGACTGAACAGACCCCTCTTGGCCAAGGGAACCCCAGAAAAAACTTATGACTGAGTTCCTGGCCATGGAGGGAAGGGAGGATGGACATGTCTCCTTATACCCACTCCCTTTTGGAGGTGAGATATAACAATTGACCAGTATTAATGTTAAATCAGAGACTCCAAGACAGATAAAACAGATTCTTTGTGACGGTAAGATACTAAATCATTAGAAGAACCTAAGGCCACACAGAACAACGGTCCTTAACACATCATTGGAGTTGCTATATTGTGGCCTCTGATTAACAGACTTCCTTATCTTAAAACATCGTAAGTTTTCAGACAAGCTTTTATTTATTAACCAATTACAAATCAAAGAATCTTCAAACCACACTGCCACTTTGAGATGTCCCACTCTGGGGCCAGACCAATGTGTACCTTCCATGTATTGAGTGATGCTCTGACCTGCAATTCCTGCCTCCCTACTGGCTATAAAACCAAACTGCAAACTGACCACCTCAGGATCACGTGCTCAAGACTTCTCAGGTGTGGCCAGTCACAGATACTGGCTCCAAATAAACCTCCTTAAATTATTCTACAGAGTTTTGTTTTTTTTTCCATTAACTGTGTGATCTCAGATGTACTTTAAGGGGTAGTGACCGGGACTTTAAGGCGCTCAGAGGGGAGCTCACTATTCAGGAAGCAGGGAGCTGGGGGCAGCGGGCAGGGTGGGAATCAGACTTACTTTGGCTAAATCAAGGGCTGAATCTTGATTGCTCTTCAAAATGGAAATGCTTGCCAAGGACCCAGTACTGAGGAAGCAATTATAATATTTGAGGAAGATGGAATATTTTGATCAAGAGAATTCTCTGAGGGATGATACATGATAAATGGGAAGCTGGAGTCAGGGTGTTTATTCCAGACAACACCCGTCATCATTTCCGGGGGGGCTATTCAAAGCTGCATTCCCCCAATAGGTAACCGTCAAAATTGCTTAGATGCTTAGCAAAGAATTAAATTTCTCCTTTCACATCCTTCCCTTGAAGATCCTAATTTCATAAATATGGAGATTTCAATATAATGAAAATATAGCAACGTACCTTATTTAATAGTCCCCCAAAGAAGCCTGCTAATTGGCCAGGCTTTCAAACTATTGATTTTAGTGAACATTAAACTCATGTATAAGTATTTTTTCTTAGTCTTTCCCAGATAATAAACATTCAAACCCTTTCCTAAGGCAAAAACAATTACTGTCTGGATCTGAGTACCTAGGGGAAAAGAGCAGGCTCAGGTAACCTTCATTCAAAGACTGATCTATTTTGAAAACATAGGAGCAACAAAGCCTTCCTCACCATTGGTCATGGGGCACCAATGACCTTGACCAAGACTGTATTTTGACATTTTTTGGTTGGTGGTTCTCCTTAAATAGAAGAATCTATTTAAGAAAATATAGCATTGGTGATGGGTTTATCCATATTTTCACCAAAGAAACACAAACTGAACCTGGGGATGGGATAAAGACAATAGGGAAATCAAAGAATCTAGGGCATTGGCATCTGGGGCAAAGAATTAGGGCTGCAATTGTAGAGATCTGGTTTTATCTCCAGTTCTGCCGTGACCACACAGGAGACAGACATAGTGTTGTGATCTATCCTGCTGTGCGTAACAGTTCCCTGAAATGCCTTTTGGGAAAGTCACAGCATGAAAAAGGACATCCTGGATGCGATGACATTTCATATAAATATGTCATGTAGTCATGGTCATTGTTCGGCCAGTGGCCTCGATGACAAATTTATCGCTCTAAATAGTTTGTGAAATTAGGCTGTAAATCTTAAAAAACAAAACAAAACAAAAAAACAAAACTTGGCTTTTAGATGGCATGCTAATTCCGGCTACTTCCTATCAGAATGAAAATGGTGTGGAAGCACTTTTTGTTGGCACTTTGACAGTTTACTGATGATGGTGAGATGAAATATTGTAATGAACAGCAATGCTGACCTTATTCTACTTCTTCAACTACCATTTTCGGAATTTTTGGTTTCCTGATGGGTATAGAACAAAAGTCTTTTCATAAGCCTTGAGTATTCAATGAAGTTTTTAAAAAATCCCTCTCCTCTTAATTGTCATTTAAAATATATAAAATATGTCCAACTTTGACATCTGGACAACCCCAAAGCCTCTGTCTCAGGGGACGGCATCATCACCCCTTTTTACTTAAGCCAAAAACCCAAGATTTATTCCTTTACTTCCTGAAACATTTTTCATACATTTTCCTCATATACTTTTCTCCTTCCTTCACTAGCTATAAACATATCAGATTCTTTCCAGTTGCTCAGATAACCCAAGCTTTTTCTTTCTCTTTCTTGTCTTCTTTTTTTTTTAAATCTCTGAGCTGTTGAACGAATATATCACATTAATGCAAAGGCATGTTTTTTTAACATATTTTAATATTGTGTAATCAAAATGGATTTTATGATCCATGGCAATTTATAGTGATCATCACAGTGTTTTTTTCTTTTTCTTTTTTTAGAGGTACAAGACTGGTGTCTTCAATCCAATGGGGGAAAGATGGTGGTGCCCTTGTCCCCTCTCTGGGGTCTCTGTGAGGCCCACTCAGGTTGTCACCTTCCTCGTGAGCTGAATTCATTCACCCCCATCACAGCACACACTCTGGTCCTGCCTTCCCTAAAGTCCTGCTCCGCCATCCCATCCCACTGCTTGTTTCCTTATAGCACTTTCACTCTTACAAACCATCTAGTTGGTTGCTTATTTGTGGTTGGTTTCCAGGATGGAAGCACACAAGACAGAGGCTTTGTCTTATTCTCTGCTGTATCCCTAGACCTGGTGTGTGATCAATGAGTATGAGTTGAAAGCATTGACAGGCAGCAGCACATCGGGGATGATGGGGCCCATCCCCACTATCTCAGTGTCTGAAATGAGCAGCTCCATCCATAGCCCTCATCCCACCCGCACCATCACCACGAGCAATTGGGGTTCAGTTTCCACCATTGAAGAATGGATGGCTGCCCTTGTGGTGGACGAGATCATGAATAGCACTCTTATGGCAAAGGCATTCAGCAAAAAAAGTCTTTTTGGAATTTATTGGAAATAAATAAATTGGAATTTATTGGAAATGTATTGGAATTGTCTTCATCCTCAAAGTCATTGTTGGGACACAAGGTAAGGGAGTCTCGATTGTAAGGCTTGGGTGGTAATTGATGAGAGTCAATCTTCTCTAACTTTGTGTTATGTCAGCTGGAACTTGATTGCTTTTAAAAGTCAGGTGAAAGAAAGGTGTCGGAAGTGTACAAATGACTCCAGCCAAGTTTTGTTTCTTAGAGGCTGACTGACAGAAACAAAGGGGCATTAAAGGATTGAGAGCCAACGTTGGTGGTTGCCTCCCGCTCCTCTCCTCGCCCCTACCCAACCCCAGCCTAACACACCCAGAATTTCCAAGGCTGCAAGGATTTAGCTATGAGATAAAACTACACCTGTAAAGTGGCAAGTGTGCTGAGCCCTGGTGTGGGCCTGCTGCTGAATGACTGGATCCGGGCTGAAGCTGCAAGAGCTGGGAGAAAGGGTGTGTTCCTTCCCGTCTTTACAGAAGGGGAGAAAGCTGGACGGTGGAAGTCAGACCCCTTTTTGTAAACTAGCTCAGCTACCGGTCTGCCTCTGCTTCTCTGAGCACCAAAAATGTGAAAGTGAGCATCCTTACCCCAGACACCAACAAAGATTCCTCTTTCTCTGCTTCCAAATTCCTTAGAGCCAGTGCAGCTCAGAGATAAAACTAAACTCATCAGTTCCTGAAGCTTTTACAGGTCAGTGTGGAGTCAGTGGTCAGCCTTCTGCATTCAGGAAGGGTCTGTTTCCACCAAGCAACGCAACATCTCGGAACACCCCTGGACTCCAGGCCCCAGCAGGCAGCTCCTCGCACAGAGCTACACCGTCAATGGCTGTGGGTTTCCTGGTTTTGTGCCTTCTCTGGATGATAATTGTTCCTGGAGCTACTCCAAGGCACAAGAAAAGGTTGTGGGAATCTTGCGATGTGTCCAGACAAGTGAATGGCAGTTAGCTGGTGTGAGCAATGCAAGAGTAACCGGCAAGTTCCCGGCAGGGTTTACCGTCCATTCACACGCGACCGCTGGGGCCTGCAGCTGAGAGGAGCTGGTTCTCACTCCCCGAGCTCCTGCTTCAGGGCTTCCAACTCTGGGATGTGTTCCCAACAAAAACATGTGCAGGCAACGCTCTGTGTAGGTAGAGGGAAGTGGCTCAGGCCACTGATCCTTTTCTTTCCTAGGTGATGGCATATTTTTTCTCACCCCCATGAATTATTCTCATTTCTTCTGACATACAAGCCTGTTCTCCAAGAAAACTGAGGCCCAGAACGAAAAATTAAAGAAATCCTTCTTGACAAAAAACTTCACTCTAGGCCGTGTGTTTTTGTAAACCAGACTGGAGAGTCCATTCCTTGTAGAAGCCCTCAGGGCCGCTATGGAAGCAGCTCAGAGTTGCTGTTCCAGGAGGCAGCTCTGGTTCCTGGGCATCCTTCACTGGACATCATCTGGCCAGACCACACTGGCTCTCAGCCCAATCGTCCCGTGATGGTTACGTACCCACGTTCTCTGCAATGAGCCCCCACTGCTGAGGCGTCCAGCAAGCTGTTTCAGTTATGTGGGACAAAAATAAGGGACACATGGGAAAGACCTAGGTCCCAACCCCATTGCCCAGTGCTCACCACACCTCAGGGGCTGCTGAGAAGACACCCTAACTCTGGCCCACGTGTAGCTCTAGGGAAACTGGGTCCTTCATAGGAACAGTCTCACAGGGTAAGGCCTGGAGGCACATTAATAAATCGCACGTTAGCGTTTAGAGTAAGCCACATCTGAGTGAGTCATTTCTGTACATAACTCACTGCTCCCCCGTGTCAGCCAGGCAGATGGCTGAATGTTGTTGACACGTGGCACTCTGGTGACGCGCTGCTCCTTTACTGTCTAAGGAAGACGTGCCAGCCAGGTGCACGGTGCTTTGTGCTTCTGGCCTTGGCTGCTCTCATTCTAGAAACCTGTGTAGTTGGAGGAAAAGGAGAAGCCCTGTAGCAAATTGTCAGCCAGTGTCACCTGCGTCATTCCCTTGCAAGGTAGGTTCTAAGGTCAGAAGAATGGAGAAGTCAAGCATCCATAAAGCGGGGGTGTCTTGCCCTTGAAAGAGCCGTGGAGTTTGTCCTGGGCCAGTCAGCTAGCTGAGGTCACTCAGCCACCCCTGCCGCCAGAGACCCGGGCTGGCACTCTGTGACATGCACACACTTACAGATCCACTCACCGACCACCTCTGCTGGTCAGCCTGTCTGTAGCACAGGTAAGGACCCCCAGGTGAGGGCCCCCAGGTGAGGACCCCAAGGTGAGGGCCCCCAGGTGAGGACCCCAGACCCCAAAGTGAGGGCCCCCAGGTGAGGATTCCCAGGTGAGCATCCCCAGGTGAGGACTCCCAGGTGAGAGCCTCCAGGTGAGGACCCCAAGGTGAGAGCCTCCAGGTGAGGACCCCAAGGTGAGGGCCCCCAGGTGAGAGCCTCCAGGCGAGGACCCAAAGGTGAGGACCCCCAAGAGAGGGCCCCCAGCTGAGCATCCCCAGGTGAGGACCTCCAGGTGAGGGCCCCCAGGTGAGGACTCCCAGGTGAGGATTCCCAGGTGAGGGCTCCCAGGTGAGGACCCCCATAACGCTCTTGGCGCCCCCCATCACTCACCAGTTACCCCAGCTGCTGTCCCCGGTGGCAGGGCCTCCTGGCCAGCCTCTTCTCTGAGCACAGGCTCCTCACTCCCTGCTCTTCTTTAAGCAGATTAATTTGTTCGAACTCTCTGTCAAAGTCATCGTATTCCTTTAAAACCAACCCTAAATCACTAGCTTTTAAGCAAGATGAATCATTCTGTAGATCTCCCCGTTGTGTTGTCATTAAATCCATGTTTCCCGGCCAATAAATTTAAAGATTTTAGAAGAGGCAGAGAAGAAACAGGGAAACGCATTAGAAAATCATTGGTGACTTCTTGGGTTCCCCCGACTATAGGATTTATGGTGATAACCTCCTGACTACAAGAATAGTTGTTGCAAACACTTATCTCACTGATCCCTGTGCAATGGCCGGGAGAGAGCGCGGAGTTACAGCTCTCTAGAGGGGCCGGAGCTGCTGGTAAGGCCAACGTGGACACAAGTCGCTGTCCTCACCCAGTCAGGCATGCCTGCTGCACTTCCCCTCTCCTCTCCCTCAGTTTCCCCCTGCTTTGTGTTCTTCTACTTTCTATATTACTTTTTATTATAAAATATGACTTTATAAGCCCCTTTAAGATCCTCATACAAAGCAAGGTAAATTTTGTTCACGTCATAATTTTGCTTACCCCCATCATTATCAACAGAAAACTTGGTAAGGCGTATTTGTATATACCTGTATATTAAAAGCTAAACTTATAGAAGGGTATCCAATGGGGGAAAAAAGACTTTCTCCATGCCTCTGACTCTCCCAACATCATTTACCAGAAATGACTATTACTACCTTTAAAGTATATATATCAGGCAGGGCGTGGTGGCTGACACCTGTAATCCCAGCACTCTGGGAGGCCAAAGCAGGTGGATTACCTGAGCTCACAGGTTCGAGACCAGCCTGAGCCAAAGCCAGATCCCATCTCTAAAAATAGTCCGGCCTTATGGTGGGCACCCATAGTCCCGGGAGGCTGAGGCAGGAGAATCACTTGAGCCCAAGAATTTGAGGTTATTGTGAGCTATGATGCCACGGCACTCTACCGAAGGTGACAAAGTGAGACCCTGTCTCAAAATAAATAAATATATAAATAAATTCAAATATATATACCTAGCCTTACATGTTATGCATATATCTATATGTGTGTATAAAGTATGTATGTATAAGGTGTGTATAAACATACATACTTATATACATTACACGTATATGTCTATTACACATATATGTCTGTTGTATGTACAACATGTAAGGACATAGATATAGAGGTTTGTGTGTATATATGTATATGTAAGTATATTTCATTTATATGTGTGTCTGCATGTTCACATATATCCTTATATATATTGTATATTTATATGTGTGTGTATGTGCAAAGACAGATGTGTATATATATATATATTTGTTTGTTTGTTTGTTTCTTTGTTTTTGAGAGAAAAAGTCACACTTTATCGCCCTGGGTAGAGTGTGGTGGCATCACAGCTCACAGCAACCTCCAGCTCTTGGGCTTAGAGTATTCTCTTGTCTCAGCCTCCAGACCTGCTGGACTACAGGCACCCACCACAATGCCAGGCTATTTTTTGTTGCAGTTTGGCTGGGGCCAGATTTGAACCTGCCACCCTCAGTATATGGGGCCAGTGCCCTACCCAAGACAGATGTATATTTTAAAGTTAACACGCTAATAATGGTTATTCTATAGCCTTGATGTTTTCATCTAAAGCTATATTCAGACTTCTTTCCATTCTTTGTAATTTCCACCTGCTGTTGCTATATGGATATACCACAATATCAGTTTCTACTCTTTAAAAACATTTTTTCCCTGTTTACAAAAGTCACTTATGTTCATTGTTGAAAATTTAGTAAATACAGGCAAGATTGATAAAGAGAATAAAATTCATCCTTGATGTGTATTATAGTGTGGGCTGCCTGACAGGCCTGCCCAGTGAAGAGAGAATTCTTCCTGAAAGCTCATCCACTTCTGAAATCAGCACAAACTGTGTGAGTGATAAAAACCCAAACATTTCGTTATATTAAAAAGTGTGTTAAAGGATTGAGTATTCCTTTGTTTTAATCAGTAACGAATTCCCTCCACATAACTTGAGATGCTGGCTTGGAGTTTCCAAAGAAATCCCACATGATACCATAGTTAACATGAGCTTCAAAATGCGTGGGCTTTCCCGACTTCCAGGGTGTTCTTACCCTGTTGAAGCAACTCCTGGTGGGCCCCTAGATTGCTTTAAGAAGGGGTCTGGACATCAGAAAATTCAATCATGTTGTTAGAAGGTTAAGACTTTGGGCCAGGTTGATTAAGCTAATCATTAACAAAACTCCTGTAAAAACTCTGGATGTTGGGCCCCTTTCCCCACATTGCATCTCCAGAGCAGATTCCAAAATCCTGTGCCTATTAGTTTTGCCTTATTAGGGGGGTGTTTAATACAGGTGCTTTATTAAATTGCTATAATAAGACAACCTCTGTGCAACTAGCTACATAATATTATGCTTCCTGTTAGTTTTAATAGACAAGGGGAATTAGTCGACCTGGATTCTAGTCTTCTGCTATTAGCAAGCCTTGTGATGTACTTAACTTGCCTGTGCCCTGGTTTTTTCATTCATAGGAAAGGGAGTAAATACTGTGAAAACTGAAGAACCAAATGAAGTGTGTGAAAAGTGCTTTGACATGTTAAAGAGTCCCCATCATTATGACCATCATCATCAGTATCCTGATCAATCCAGTGTTGACTCCTTGTGACGGGTCCTGGGACGTGACAGCCCTCTGGTATTCGTGTTCTTGTTAATTTCTTTCTGAATTTGCATATAGCTAAGGTGAGCGACTGCACACTCTGTATTAGGTAATTTGCTATGGAAGGCCCTTCGTAAATTTTATCTTACTCATAATTTCACAGCAGACCTAGAGAACAGACACTCTCCAGTCTCATGTAACAGATAAGGGAAATGGTGTTTAACACAGAACGGAGTCAGCTTCAAAGGACATCTAACTAAGGCGTGATGGAAGCCATGCTGCCTCCTTCCAGGGCCTTGGTGGGCCACATTCCCGTTCCTCCCACCTTCCAGCTCACCTTCCATCACAACAGATCCTGTTCTAATGATACGCTCAAGGAAGAGAAAGGAAGCAAGCTGGTTGTCGATCACTCCATTTGATATTCTTCAGTTTTCAGATTTGCCCCAGCAATATCATATTATTTTCAATAACATTGTTATTTTGTTTTGTTCCAGAAGAAGCTTATCTTTAAGTGGCATTGTTAATCATTTTGGTCATCAAATACCTTTTCCTCAAAGTATCAAAATTATGCTTGATTGCCTTCATTTTAAATTCACTGCATAAATTATATAATAGTTAATTATCTCCTTCTATTTCTGGATTTCCCTGGAGGGGCTATTTTCTGTTATTTGCATAGTGCAAACTTCATTGAATAGGAATTCTATCACCTTCTTAGCAAGTAATTCCTATGTTCCCAGTAAAATAAAAATCTATAAATGCTATACCTATATGACCTTATAAGTTACCCTTGATCTGTGAAGGAAATTATATTGGCTGAAATTGTTTATTGTACACATTGGCGGGGGGAGGGGGGGCAGTGAGGAAGGGTTTGTACATCAATGAGCTTTCAAGTATAATGACCAGCTTTGAGAAGGCACTGTACTTTCCACGTGCTGGGGAGAGGGGTGAGCCACATACAGAATGTCTACCCTATTTTGTAGCAGTGTCGTTTGAAATAATAAAATCTTTAATTTTCTGCTGGACCTCCAACCTTCCCACCCCAATCATCAGAAGTGGGAAAGAGAATTTAAAATCATTAAGACAAAATAAGCAAAGAAATTGTTATTCTGGCCATTGTTAGCCTTGATTCAGTGGGCACAAAAGCTTAAAGAAGTGGGACCTGTTGTGATTTTACAGGGACCCTGCCTATTCTGCAAAGGGGGTTTCCTTTCCTGGAATGTGGTTTGGTGACAGACATGGGCTTTGGGATCTGGCAGTGGCAAGTTTGAATCCTGGCTGCCTCGTTTACCACTGTGGCCTTGCCCAAGTCAAGCCACCTTGAATCTCAGTTTCTTCATCTGCAAAATGGGGACAACATTACCGACATTATAAATTACTATAGAGTAACTGGCTCACAGTGTTACTCAATAGATAATTGTTCCCTCCTTTGCTTAAAGGAAAGAAGACGAGGGGTTTACTAGGATCCTGTATTAGTTAAGATAATGTAAGCTTCTGCACAAGCAAACCCAAAAAGCCAGAGGTTTACCATGATGAAAGCTTAATTTTACTGATATATATCAGTCCCATGTGTTCACAGAGTGATCAAAGATTTAGGGTAATCCCATTTGTGGCTCAAGCCAGAACACAACAAAAGTATTTTTGTTTTAATGTCAATAGAAGGTCAATAATCAGCAGGTGGCCTGGAGAGAAAAGAATGAAAGCAGAAGATATTACTTACATCTTGTAAATATTCAGAGCTCCGACAGCCTGATGTGCCCACCTTCCCACCAGGGTGCACGGAGGCAGTGCTTCCCTTTCAGACTGTCATGACTAATTTTGTGAGCCGCTTTGACTAGGGATGCCCAGGTAGCTGATAGGACATTATTTCTGGGTGTGTCTGTGAAGGTGTTTCTGCAGGAGATTAGCATTTGAATCAGCAGACTGAGCAAAGAATATCTCTTCCCAGTCCTCTCTGCCACTACCCCTCTGCCCCTGCCAAGGATGATGGGTGGGCATCATCCAATTCATCAGTGTCCAGTTAGAACAAAAAGGCCAAGGAAGGACACATGGCTCTTTTTCTGGAGCTGGGACGTCTGTTTTCTCCTGCACTCAGCCTTCAGACACAGGCTGGATTGTACCACCAGCTTTCCTGATTCTCCAGCTTGCCGACCACGTATCTTTGGTCTTCCCTGGGCTCCACAATCCCGTGCGCCAATTCTCATAACAATCTCCTCACACATCTAGATTTATCCTATTGGTTCTGTTTCCCTGGAACACCAGAGGCTGGTGTTTCCTGACAGTAGTGGGGTGGATACCTCCAACTCTGAGACTACTTTTTCTCTCCTTTCTATCCACCCATTTCTGATCCACTCATATTTGTGTGGTTGTTGTTACTGTTACCCCTGCAATGATTTAACAGGTGGCATGAAGCACTGATTCAGGATAGAGTTCATCAGCATTGCTCTAAAACAAAAAACTAGTTCTACCGCCCATCCCTCCCTCACCACACACGGAGCTCACTTTGAGTAGCTGGGTCGTTAGGAGTCATGCTTTAGAAATAAGCAGATTTATCACAGCTAGAGACCGTCCTTCCTCCCCCTGAAATTCTAACATTCGAAGAGCTGATATTAGGAGGTGGAACTTCTGGGAGTTGACTAGGTCCCTAGGATTAATGTCCTGATAAAAGAGAGCTCACTGACCCCTTCTACCACGTGAGGACAGGAGGAGAAAATGGCCATCTGGGAACCCCAAAAAGGGTCCTCACCAGACCCTGGGTCTCCTGGCATCTTGATCTTGGACTTTTCAGCCTCTAGTATTGTGAAAATAAGTTTCTGTTATTTATAACCCACCTGGTCTTTCATTATAATAGCCTGAAGAGATTAAAACAATCACTAAAACAATTGTAAAAGATGCAGACATCAGCCGGTAAACCTTTCCTGGTATTTGTGAAAGGCTGTCCGTGAACATTATAAATGTGCATCTTGGGCACGTTTCATACTTGGTCCACTCAATTCCCATTTCCAGGGCCACATTATCCCCCTAAGGACCATGTCAGGAGGTGCCTTTCATTTTCAATAGCCCGTAGATCCAGGGTTCTCATCTCCTTCACAGGAACTTGTGTACCCCACCGTGAAACAGAAGATTTATTTCCAAAGTACTTAGGGACCTCACCGTTGCCTCCTCTCAGCCCGACTCTCAACTAACTGCAGGAGACATTCAGTAATTGTTTGTTGTCATTATTAATGATGACTTATGGCAACATTTTTAGGAAGGTATTCTATGTCCAAGAGAAAAACATGCTACTAATGGGGAACTAAGCAGTGTTTTGAAAAATGGTGAAATTAAGAAAGTAATTTTCTATGATGTGAATGTCATGGCATTGGACAATGATTTGGGATGACCCTAGAAGGGTGGATGTCTTCTTGGGTTGAGAGAAATAAAAGACCCAGCTCTCAATCACTTCAAACTCTGATTAAGCGGCTCTTGGTGCCTGAGATTCACTCTGCTGACCTAACATTTAAATTGTGGGTGTTCTGCTCACTGGGTAAAGATTGGCAGATCTAATTAACCCCTGGGGTCCAGCAGGGAGGCAGAGCTGCGGTCATAGGTAGAACCATCAGGGAGACTAAAGGATTGGAGAGGAAGACCGTGTCAAGAAACCATCCATTTCACTTGGCAAATCCAGTTGGCAGATCCCTTTCGTAAACATGGGCACTTTCTAGCAAAGAAAGGAGGGTGGGATTTCAATATTCCTTCCCTGACAACATTATTTTCAGACAGTAGATTATAACAACAAAAGCAAATATTTGATCAAGTGGTGCCGAGCGTACAGACATTTTTGGCAAATGGTTGCAGAAACCTCAATCTTCCTGGTGAGCTTGGCAAAGCTGCTGTTTTCAGGCACCCTAGTCGGCATCTGGCATAAATCGGTTGCTCTGCAGTTGAGGGGGCAAAGATCTTCTGAGGGCAGGATCAGCCTCCTACGGTAGGTAAGGTGACAGAGTCCTCTTAGAAGTTGGGCTTCTGACCAGGAGAAGTAAACAAGATTTTGTTTTGTTTTGTTTTGTTTGTTTGTTGAAATAGAGTCCCACTCTGTTGCCCCAGGCTAGAGTGCAGAGGTATCATCAGAGCTCACAGCAACCTCAAACTCCTGGGCTCAGGCAATCCTCCTGCCTCAGCCTCCTGAGCAACTGGAACTATAGGTGTGATGCTTCACCTGGCAAATGTTAATGTGTCTTGCAACCTGACTCTTGCTCAGGTTGATCTTGAACGCTTACTCTCAAGAATCCCTCCTGCCTTGGCCTCCCTAAGTGCTAGGATTACAGGCGTGAGCCACCAAGGCCAGTCAGAAACTGAAATGTAGGCTCAACTCCTGCTTTGAACACGAGGCTGCTGGGTCTGTCTCTTGTTTCAACCTTGCTTTTCACACATGATCAGGGGCTGGAGAGTCTTTTTCGTCTAGCACATATTTTCAGCTTTACCTATTTATCGATAAGAAATTATTTCTAAATTCCCATCTTCTAATTACCAAATCCCCTGGACATGATTTCTGAAGCCCTATTGGAAGTACCTAAACAAGCATCTAGAGTCATTATCGGTTGTGATTAGATTGTGAGCTTTATCAGGGCAGGAGTTTTAACCTGTAGTGTCCCCCAAAGTAGAGTCTTGACAATTTTATGTACTCAATATACATAATATTCAACATTTGAATGCATGAATGGGTGAATGTCGACTGAGGGTTAGGGGGCATTCATGCATGAAGCATCCTTCATGTTCACATTAAAGCTTATCAGCATACACATCATGTGCTTATTATAAAGATATTTTAAAGTAAATTAACACAATGACGATATGACAGGAGCACTGTTCAGGGATGGTTTAATTGGGAAATGTTACTGGAGGTCAGAGTAAAAGGTCTGTGAATTTTGACAGGTATTGGGATTTTTGTTTTTCATGTACTGAATGTCTGATACCATTCATCAGCTGCTGCATATGGACACATTTGAGGGATAATTTATATAATAATTGTACACAGTTCCTGTAAGTACCCTTCAGATTCTGAGGCTACCTTTGCCACCCCATTAATCACTGAAGCTCTCCATTATCTGTGTGTGGTCACCATGTGGAGGGTGACACTGTGACTTACATATCATTGTTGGTTGCTCAAAGGTTTGATTATATCTGTTTTTAACACTAATGCAATTTATTCCTCATGTCCTGTGCTTGGGCAAAAGAATCAGTTGAACAAAAGACAGGTTTGTCACAAGCATTTGCTTGCTTGGCAGGTCCCCACCTACTGCTCTGGGTGTCTGTCAAGAGCACATTTTTCTACCACAGGCCCTGTCTCTCTGCTTTCATGGAAAAGCTGGTACCACTGACTGCAGTGTTCCAGATCCACTTATTCTACTATATTTTAACAGGACAGATGCTATCTGAGCAGGAAGAAGGCCACACTGAAAATGAACAGCAGCTGACCGAAGTGTTACAGGGGAGAGAACCCCCAGGGGATCCACTACTAATAAAAAGATGGGTTCTTCCCCTGGAGGATGGCTAAGCTCTAGGTCATAGCGAGCACCTGTCTGGAGCTCCTGTCTCAGACCTCACACCTCCCATGTGATTGAGCCAGAAGCTTTCTTATTAATACATATTTTTGATATGCTGCCAATGATACGCTGGGTGGTAATAGGTGAGTTGCTTTAGTGCATTCACAGGAAAAAAGTTTTGACCAAATACAGTCACACATTCCTTTGCCCTTCTCTCAACAGTAGAAATGGTGTACAATGGTGGTTTTGTAAGATTATAACGTGGTACTTTAGCTGTGCCTTTTCTAAGTTTAGATGTAGTCAGATGCATTGATACTTATTGCTGTGTTATAAAAGCCTAGAGTGTGCAGTACAATAATTCCCAGTGCAGGTGTGGAGGACACTAACTCCCTGTGCAGGTGTGCATTACCCAAACTCGCTGTACATGCATGCAATACAATAACTCCTTGGGCATGTGTGCACTACACTAACTCCCTATGCAGGTGTGCAGTACACTAACTCCCTGCGCTTATGTGCAGTACACTAACTCCCTGTGTATATGTGCACTACACTAACTCACTGTGCAGGTGTGCAGTACACTAACTCCCTGTGCAGGTGTGCGGCCCCAGAGCACCAGGCTATTCCGAGACATGGCCTGTGGGTGCTGTGGGCTATGCCATCAGGTTTGTGTAGGTAACTCTGTGATTCTCATATGACAAAGTCAACTAATAACAATTTTTCTCAGAACATTTTGTTACATGACACACGACTGTATATGGCTCTTCTAAGGATCAGGACCCTGAATTGAACATGTACAAAACCCAGGCTCTTCTCTGCAGGAGCACAGGACTAGCATGTGAGCAGAGCATGTCTGGGCCGTGGCGAGGAGCCATCTGCAGGGAACTATGAGACTAGAGAGGCAGGCCCCAAGCCTACTTGAGGAGTCTGGGAAAGCTGCCCGGAAGGAAGACTGGCTCTTCATGAAGTGACAATGCTGTTTATTTCAAGGGAATGGCAGTAACTGGGGAATCACCAGTTAAGGACAGGTAAGGTAAGGACAGCATGGGTAAGTTTAGTATATATTTCAAAGACATGAGGAATTTGGGAGAACTCAAACGTGTACAAAAGGAGTATTTTTTAGCACTGTATGAAATCTTTGCTGGTGTTACAAAACACACTAAACCAGGTGTGTGTGGTTTTTTTTTTTTTTTGAGACAGAGTCTCACTATGTCACTCTGAGTAGAGTGCTGTGGTGTCACAGCTCACAGCAACCTCAAACTCTTGGGCTTAAGAGATTCTCTTGCCTCCGCCTTCCAAGTACCTGAGACTACAGGCGCCCATCACAGCACCTGGCTATCTTTTTGTTGCAGTTGTCATTGTTGTTTAGCTGGCCAGGCTGGGTTGGAACCCACCAGCCTCAGTGTAGGTAGCTGGAGCCCTACCCACTAAGCCACAGGTGCCACCCCTAAACCCCGTGGCTTTTAAACAACAAATTTATTTCTCACACTTCCGGAAGCTGAAAGTCCAAGAGCAGAGTGCCAACATTGTCAGGTTCTGGTGAGGGTCTCTTGCAGGTGCAGACAACTGACTTCTTATTGTGTCCCCACAAGACAGGATGACCCATCACTAATGAAATTAATCCCATTAATCAACATGAGTGCGTTCAGGGTGGTATGGCCGTAGACAATACCATTAATAAGGACTCTGCCTTGCTGATCTAATCACCTCCCCAAGTTCCTTCTTCTTAATACCATCACTTTAGAGGTTAAGTTCCAACATATGAATTTTGGAGGTAGACAACATTCCGATTGTGATATTATGAAATTTATATTTGGTCCTTGTCCAGTTTCCTGACATACAGCTCCTAAAACCCTTCAAATCTCTGAAGTGATGAGGTGCTTTGTATGCTAATGAGATGGCTGGTGGCTGGGGTCCCCTATCTAGCTCTAGGGTAGGAGCCAGTCATGAAAAACCACCAAGGAAAATCTCCAGGGAGGAGAGAGGGGCTGAAGGATAAGTTGATCATCAATGGCCAATGATTTGGTCAATCATGTCTATGTAACGAAGCCTCCACAGCAACTCAAATTTGGACTGAGTCAGGAAGCTTCCAGATAACTGAACACAGGGAGATTCCTTGAGTTTGGCGAGCTGGGGAAGGCATGGAAGTGCCGTTCCTCCATACCTCACCCTATGGAATTTTTCTTTGCCTCTATCCACCCTATGTAATGTCTTTGTAAAACCCTTTACATGTAATAAGCTGGTAAACATGTTGCCCTGAGTTCTCTGAGCCACTCTAGTGTATTAAACCCAAGGACAGGTTCATGGGAATCTTGATTTATAGCCAGTTGGTCAGAAACACAGGTAAAAACCTGTGGCCTCAGAAGTGGGGTTCAGTCATGTGGGGCTGAGCCCTCAATCTGTGGTATCTGATGCAATCTCCAGGTAGATGGTGTCCGAAGTGAAGTGAATTAGAGGAGACCAACTGGTGTCTGCTACAGAAAAGATTGCTGGGTGTATGGTAACACCCCACCCCATACATCTGGAGTCATAGAGCATTCTGTGTTGTAAGAAATTGCAGTTGTTTTCTCCTATATTCTTACATAGACCATAACAAAATCCAGAAGAATCACAGAGCATCCTGATAAAGGAATAGAAACTCCTCAAAGGAGCTTGACTATCTTACGGCCAAAGTAGAAGATGAACTTTTTTGAGCTCTTGCCTTCCCAGCTTTGTAACCAACAAGTATGTCCTTTGTTTGCTTGCTTGCTTTTGTCTGGCCTGCAGGAGAAGAAAAAGCTGGGTGCTGGGCCATGGTTTTTGCTGTCTCCTCTCTTGGAATGCCCCTGATGGAGAACCGAGCATGGCAATGGCAGACACAGCCCTGCTCAGCCTGCAGGGAGACGGAGGGTGTGGCATCCTTCATCAGTCAGACCCCCTGGGGGAATCTGCCTCCTGTCTCCATGATGCTATTGTAACTTGCGCACCCATAAGAATACATGGACCCCTACTTTGGGTACAAATCAGGTAATGATTTATTTACACCTGCACAGGCAGATGGATGCCCCAAAGGGCAAATGGCCCAAATCAGGTTGTCATTTATTACATCTGCACAGGTGGACCGCTGCCCAAAGGGCAAATGGCCTCAAAGAGAAATGAACCCTTTTTGTGCTGATGTGGCAAAGCAAGCACATACAAAAGGGAAATGTGGCTGGTTACAGGGCGGGGTTATAGGCAGGTAATTGGCTCAGTGTGGTGGCTGGGGGGGTAACTCAGTAACCATGGGGACAACTTGGATAGCCCAGTAGCTTGGGAAACTCAGTAATCTGGAAAACTCAATACTTGAGTAAGTCTTTACCATTGTTTCAACCTCGGTTAGGGAGGTTGGGGAACTCAGAAAACTTCCTTGTCAGAAACCTCTTCTCAGAATTAAACCAATAGGGGGGTTTGAGATGGATGGGGACTCAGGCTGAAACAGTTAGGGACCTTTTGGGGTCTTCTTGCCGGGTCTGTTACTACAATGCTAGACTCAGTGGTCCAGAGGGGAGCTCATCCACAGGAGACATGGTAAGGGTCTCATTAAGTTATGGCTACTGCCTGGACATTTCAAACTCCTCAAGCCAAGAGAGTAGCAATAAGGAAACGGACCCCCATACTGGCCAAAGTTACTGAGGCTGGCCCTCAGGGTGGGGTTACTGCTACCCAGTGAAAGCAGGGGATGCACATTCGATTCAGCTGATCCCCTGGGACTTCTCCCGGCCCTCCCCTGCCACTATTACCAGGTGTTGATGATACCTGAGTAAGGGCAGCAGGTGTGGCCTGGAAAGGGATGGTGACCAGGCGCTCAGCAACCTCAGGAATGCAGGTCTATGTCACCTCAGCCTGGGTGCCAACTTGACCAAGCAGCATTCTTAGCTGGGGGCGAGGTGCAGGAGGGGTGGGGGAGCAGGGATGATGATTAGCAATTATAGTTTAGAGACCAGCTGCAGCAGTAAGAGATTTGTCCCTAAAAAAGAGACCAAGTAGAAATGTGCACAGGGCCGTTCCCAAAGGAGGTGGGGCCAATGTATTATGGAAAGCAAGTAGTTCGAGTTGTGGACCCTGGTCGATGCTGTTTCCTGCCATCAGATTCCTAGATATTCGTCCCCTCAGCTATTGGTATGTTGGCGGCTTTTGTTTTACAGGTATGTCAGGAAACTCTGTGAGTGTCCCTTAACTAAAGGGAGCTCCTCCACCAATGTTACACCTCTCCTTAGCACCAGGCACCCTTCAATGATTTGCCAATGAGAGATGAAAGAGCTGAGCCCCATTGCTTGAAAAAGGGGCCACTCTGATAGAACATCACAGTTAGAGCTGAGGCTTCTGCTGCAACCACGTAACACACCCACGTCTCCCTTTCCCCAGTCCTGTGCTGAGAACATTCCCCAGAACCTCCTGTCTAAAAATCTCCACCTCAGAGTCTATTTCCTGGGGAAACTGGCCTAAGATACTCTTTCACTATTCCTGGACTGTTGCACAATTAGATGGTTTTAATTTTCTTACTACTTACTATCCAACAAGCATCTTGAGCCCTTCCAGTGCTAGATACCCTTTTAAGTACTTAATGCACAGTAGTGAGAACAAGGTCTCTGCCCCTAATGGAGATTGCACTCTAGTAAGAGGAGATAGGTAATAAATACATGAGTATTTAAAATACCAGGACACAAAGACCTTGGGTTAGGAATAAGCCTATTATTTTTAAAGCACAGAGACAAGGTCAGTGTGGCCCAAGTGTAGTGAAAGTGAAGGATGAGGTGAGCTGGTGAGATTAAGAGATCAGATCTGCTGTGGAGGTTCTAAAATACATGTGCAAATTCTCTGATACCTTTCTCACGAAGGGGCTGGATCTACAAGCCTCCTCTAGAATCTGGGCCAAGTTCAGGGACTTGCTTATAAGGTACAGTGATAGCACAGGGCTTCTGAGACTGGGTCAGAGAAAGACAGCTGCTGCCTGCTTCCCTGGGGACATCAAATTTGGAGCCCTGGGCCTCCATTAGGGTCACTCAACCGCCCTGAGATTGTCACATGGGCAGGTCGTGTATAAGTGTTTCAGGCACCACTCAAGCTCAGGCCCCATGTGACAGCCAGGCCTATAAAAGGAGATATCACCAGATGATCCAAGTGCTCAGCCACTGAGTCCATCCAAGACAGGGCCTCAGACGCCTCAGAGCAAGGGCCACCCACTCCCACTGTGCCCTGCCTGCAGTCGTGGCCCACAAAATCCGTGAGCATAATAAAATAGTTGTTTTATGCCAGCAGGCTTTGGGAGAGTGTGTTATATAACAGTGTGAGTGGAGCATTGACTGTGGTAAGGAATTTGGATTTTTGCTCTATTCACAGTGAGAAGCCGCTGGAAGGCTAAAGATGAGGATAATTATTATTTGACTTATCTTTTAAGACCAACCTGGCAGCTCTGATGAATAGATTTATGCTTATATTTTCTGTATTACATCTTGTTTTCTTAAGTAAGAAATTTACTTAAGAATTACTTTACTTAAAGAATTTACTTTGCAGCCATTTAATCAAGCAGTATGAGTTACTGAAGATTATTATAAAATTGCCAGGTGGCTAGCCAAAATGCACAAATTTATACCTTCACTAAGTGCTTATTTCATAACACTCACCAGTATTTAGCCTTATTGTTTAATAAGGTAAAAAAAATGTTACTTCCTTTTAACTGGACTTAACCCAGGAATCTGAGAAAAGATATGTTTTTGATATTCTTTTAAGCTCCCACCATGCTTAAATAGACAGGACATGCAACCATGCCTAAGGTGGCAGGAGAAAACTCATCTGCTCCTGAGCCAGCCAAAAAATGAGAAGAGACCACCAGAAAATACTTGCATTTTCAGACTGAGCGTCAGACTGAGTTGATCTTAAGGATAGTACCAGCTTTGAGACACAAAGCTTCCAGATTCTTCTTTGGCCTTTTTATCTTCAAAATATACTCAAAATGACCACCTTTCAAATTAATGACTGATAAACATTGACGTTCAACTTATTTTTTTGTTGTTGAGACAGAGTCTCACTATGTTGCCCTGGGTAGAGTGCTGTGCTGTCACAGCTCACAGCAACCTCAGACTCTTGGGCTCAAGCAATTCTCTTGTCTCAGCCTCCCGAATAGCTGATAGTAAAGACGCCCACCACAACGCCCAGCTGTTTTTAGAGACGAGGTCTAGTTCTGGCTCAGGCTGGTCTTAAGCCTGTGAGCTCAGGCAGTCCACCCGCCTCAGCCTCACAGAGTGCTGGGATACGGGTATGAGCCGCCTTGCCCGGTCTCAACTTCTTCCTTACTGATCCGTGAAGGGACTTCCACCCCTTCTATCACTCTTTGATCCTTCCAGGTCTCCAGAGTCCCAAGGGGTCAGGTGACCATAGAAGAACATACTTGGGGGAGAAGCAGAATGATGCTGTCACGAGATCATGGGCTTTAGACCCAAACTGACGAGAAACATAGGTTGCTAAGATGCGTACAATGCCTAACACGTACAGCAGCTTCTATAAGTGATGCGTATACACTATATACTATAGATAGCACATGTAATGTGTGTGAGTATACTGGATGTACACACACTCATTTAATGTAGATTTGAACCTTATCTCTTTGACATCTATGTGGAACTGCTCATTTGATTTCTTTGAGCTCTAAGTTCTTCATTTTTTACATTTTAGGTCAGTTTATTGAGGTATAAACTACACAGACTAAAAATCACTGTTTTATTTTTTTTTTTTTTGAGACAGAGCCTCAAACTGTTGCCCTGGGTAGAGTGCCATGGCATCACAGCTCACAGCAACCTTCAACTCCTGGGTTTAAGCGAGTCTCCTGCCTCCACCTCCCAGATAGCTGGGACTACAGGCGCCCGCCACAACGCCCGGCCATTTTTTGGTTGCAGCCGTCATTGTTGTTTGGTGGGCCCGGGCTGGATTCGAACCCGCCAGCTCAGATGTACGTGGATGGCGCCTTAGCTGCTTGAGCCACAGGAGCTGAGCCAAAACTCACCATTTTTAAGTGTACAGTTTAAGGAGTTTGGACAAATACTATGTACAATTTAGTCATGTAACTATCACCTCAGTTAAAACAGAGTACTTTTTAATACCCTTGCAGTGAATCCCCTGACCAATCTGTCCCTTTTATTTAGCCTTTTTGGAGCATCATTTATAGGACAGCTGCCCGGCTCCCGGCGCGTGGTGTGAATTGTGTCACATGTGCTTGTTTGGTATCTGTGTTTCTACCTTGATCAAATGCCTGTCAAAATCTTTTGCCCATTTATAAATTCTTATTATTGAAAGAGTTTTTTTATATATTCTGGACACAAGTCTTTTTCCAAATAAATGTTTTGCAAATAATTTTCCTAGTAGGTGGCTTTTCTTTCTATTTTCTTCATAGTTTCTTTTGAGAAACATAGTTTTTATTTTGAAAAGCTATAACATACTAACTTTTTTTGTTTATGAATTGTACTTTCAGGATCTTTTCAAAGAAATCTTTGCCTATTGCAAGGTCACATAGTCTTTTTCTAAGTGTTTTATTGTTTTAGCTCTATGATACGTTTGCTCTATGATCCAATAAGAGTTTATTTTTGTATATTGTTCCTTTATATTGGGGTAAGTGATGAGTTTCCTTTTTTAGCATACTGATTTCCACTTAAATCTCAATTTTCTATTCTTTCTTTCTTTCTTTTTTTCTTTTGAGACAGAGTCTCACTACGTAGCCCTTGGTAGAGTGCTGTGGCATCGCAGCTCACAGCAACCTCAAACTCTTGGGCTTAAGCAATTCTCTTGCCTCAGCCTCCCAAGTTGTAAAGGTGCCTGCCACAACGCCCAGCTATTTTTTTGTTATTGTTGTTGTTGTAGTTGTCATTGCTGTTTAGCAAGCCCTGGT
>CAUYON010135332.1:0-17644 GCA_963573935.1 Arctocebus calabarensis | reverse complement strand
GGCTGCAACCAAAAAATGGCCAGGCATTGTGGCGGGCGCCTGTAGTCCCAGCTACTTGGGAGGCGGAGGCAAGAGACTCGCTTGAGCCCAGGAATTGGAGGTTGCTGTGAGCTGTGATGCCATGGCACTCTACCCAGGGCGACAGCTTGAGGCTCTGTCTCAAAAAAACAAAACAAACAAACAAAAAAACCAAATGGAAACCTAACCAGAAAAGTGAAAACTTAGAACTGAAAAATGTAATAACTAAAATAAAAAACTCTGGGTGGCACCTGTGGCTCAGCAAGTAGGGCGCCAGCCCCATATACCAAGGGTGGTGGGTTGAAACCCAGCCCCAGCCGAACGGCAAAACAAAAAAATAGCTGGGCATTGTAGCGGGTGCCTGTAGTCACCCAGAAGCTGAGGCAAAAGAATTGCCTAAGCCCAAGAGCTGGAGGTTGCCGTGAGCTGTGTGACACCACGGCACTCTACCAAGGGTGATAAAGTGAGACTCTGTCTCTACAAAAAAAAAAAAAAAAACTCTGCAGGTAGGCTTGACAGCAGAATGCAGAAGACTAAAAACAGAACCAGTGAACTTTGAGGTAAAATGATGGAAACTGCTTCTCTGAACACAGAAAATGGGGAGAACATGAACTCCACAGCTGTTCTGTTTTTTTGTTTGTTTGTTTTGAGACAGAGTCTCACTATTTTGCCCTCAGTAGAATGCCTGGGCATCATACTCACAGCAACCTCAAACTCTTGGGCTTAAGTAATTCTCTCACCTTAACCTCCGAAATAGCTGGGACTACAGGTGCCTGCTACAATGCCCGGCTATTTTTTTGTTGCAGTTGTCTTTGTTGTTTAGCTGGCCTGGGCCAGGTTCAAACCCGCCAGCCCCAGTGTATGTGGCTGGTGCCATAACCACTGAGCTACAGGCACCGAGCCAGCTCTGTAGCAAATGCCTAACATCTGAGAGTTCCAGAAAGAGAAAGGAAGAGGGCATGGCTGGAACAGCACTTGAAATAATAGCTGAAAAGTTCCCAGGTTTAGTAAAAGACATAAATCTGAAAATTTAAGAAGCCAAGTGAGTCCCAAACAGCCCAAACCCAAAGAAACGTACACCAAAGACACGTCAGAGTCAGACTAGGGACACTAGAGACAGGTAGCTTGAAAGTAGTGAGAGGGAACAGCACCTTTACCTATGGGGGAAATGATTGAAGTGACAGTGGGCTTCTCAGCAGGAACTGTGGAGGCCACAGCAGGGAGAACAATATTTTTCAAGTACTGAAAGGAAAGAACTGCCAGCCGAGAGTCTACAACCAGCAAACACAGAGTGAGGGGGCAACCGATACATTCTCAAATGAAAGGAAACAACAGTCTGTCACCAGCAGACCTACCCTACAAGAGGGCGAAGGAAGTTCTTTGACTAGAAAGGAAACGCTAAGAGAAGGAACCTTGGGGCGTCAGGAAGAATGAATGTGTCAAGCTACATTGCAGGATGACTTGTTACACTCTCCTCCATGCCTGGGTAGTAGAGGCAGAATGGTGGCACAAAGTGATGCTGTCTAGTGCAGGTGGAGGGGATGTGTGAGACCCCATCACAAGTGGGCAGGGGAGCTGTCTACACTCTCCTGACTGGTGAAGTAACAGCACCAGCGGGTGACGATGAGCCACGTCTGTGTAGCAGGGTCCCCAGAGGCAGACTCGGGTGTGCCGTAGAGAAAGCAGAGCAGAGTTCACGCTGTGTACAGAAGGACGGGGACAGAGAGAAGGAGCAGCTTTACTCAGAAGGAGCAAGCTGAAAACAGCCCAGAGACCCTTCACTGCTCTTAGCAGTTACTAGGACCTGACCTTGGACGTGGACAGCAAATGAGGGGTCTTCAGGGAGCCCTGAGGTTAGGTGCTGGTTTCGTGCTGGGTGATTCCATTTCTATAATGTTCTTGTCTGGCAGGGGCTGTTGCTAACTTCTCTGTTTCTTTTGTCTCACCTTTTGCTGCTTGTGTGGCCTCTGCCCCCTGTCTCTGGCCTTTCTGTTTGCTTTTCCAGATTCAGGTTACTATGGCCTCAGGCCAAAGGAGAGGAAAGTATGAGGCCAAGATACATCTTCAGCATGTTTGGAACCTTCTCCCCTTCTCTCTCTCCTGCCTTCCTTTTCTATCCTGGAACCCTGAGAATACTGTGGCAGGTGGTTGACTGTGTTTATCAGGAGAAACAGCAGGGGTAGGCCCATCCTCTGAGCACGCTGAGGAAAAGGCCCATATCTCTGAGCAGGGATGGGGAGAGGTGGCTTCTTTGCATCTTGGCATTAGTCTGGCTGTTTGTAACTTCCCAAGATCCCTCATCAGGAGGTTCTAGTCACTTCAAACCTAGAACTGGGCTTTGGTGGTGGTTTATCCTTTTTCTTGGCACACACAGCCTTTTGGGCATGATTCCCAAGTGTGTTACATAAATACCACTAGCCACTGAAGACTTTTCAAATTGATAATTACTTTGCCTTCCTTTTCCAGCTGATTGCTGAGGAAGGGGTAGACAGCCTCAACGTCAAGGAATTGCAAGCAGCATGTCGGGCACGGGGCATGCGGGCCCTTGGTGTCACAGAAGACCGTCTGAGGGACCAGCTGAAGCAGGTATGAGTCTGAGGCGCAGGGACAGTTACATCTGGGGCTTTCCCTCTCCTCCAGACCTATGCAGGCTTGCTGTAGGAAACTTCCAGATCAGAAAGCCACCAGAGACTCACTCAAACTCTGGGTAGGCGACCTGGTGAGGCCAGGCTGTAACTCACCTGGGGATCTTGGAGGCTGGGGGCTGCTATTAACCTTCTGGTCCTACCACATAGACACACACACGCACATATATGCATTCCTGTGTTCTTTTTTCTTTTTTATTTTTAATTTTATTTTAATTTATTTTGCAATTGGGCCAGGGCTGGGTTTGAAGACCTTAGTAATTTAGTCTTCTCTCAGTTATCTATAGTTAGATGAGGCCTGAGGTTCACTTCCTTTGAAATTTCTGGGGCATGTACACATTTTGACTTTTTTTCTTTTGAGCCAAGGTTACACTCTTTCACCCTGGCTAGAGTGCTGTGGCATCAACCTAGCTCACAGCAACTTTGAACTCTTGGGCTCGAGCGATCCTCTTGCCTCAGCCTCCCAAGTAGCTGAGACTACAGGCAACCACCATGATGGCTGGCTAGTTTTTCTATTTTTAGTAGAGACAGGGTTTTGCTCTTGCTCAAGCTGGTCTCAAACTCCTGAGCTCAAGAGATCCTCCCGCCTCGGCCTCCCAGAGAGCTGGGATTACAGCCCTGAGCCACTGCGCCTAGTCTTAACTATCTTTCTTACGTGAGAACAGGGAAAGGTTTTTGAAACGTAACCCAGTTTGCCCTCTAGAGCTGGCCATTCTCTTGGGCACCCTCTGAGCAGGTGCCCGGTACATGGGGGCTCCCTCCCACCTGCCTAGATGTTAGTGCACTTGCCTTTAGCCCCTTAAAGGACCAGATCTGTGTGACACCTGGTATGGTCAGATGGAGCAGAGTATGTGTTGGGTTGGTGGCATTCATTCTTTATGTCAGGAGGCTTAAAGGGAGCAGGACTTGAGCCACTGCCCCTCTTGGCAGTCACCTCCCAGTGCAGTTCTTCAAGTGCAGATGAGATGTTTGAACATCGCTTCCCTCTGTGACACAGACGGTGTCTATAATGTGATACAGCCTCACCCCTTAGTCTTCTGCGGGCTGAGACTTTGATGCAGAGCCCTCTCTGTGGTGTGCCTGGCTTGGGTGTGTGGACCATCCCTAGTGCCATTCAAAGCCTTCTGGAGCAGGCAGGCATGTGGGCGTCACCCCTGCCCAGCAGACTGTGGCAGGTGAGGGTGTGGTTGCGAAGCGCCCACATACTCTCCTTCTTTGACTACCTCTGCCTAGTGTTTCCCCCG
Source organism: Arctocebus calabarensis (assembly GCA_963573935.1). Classification (NCBI taxonomy): domain Eukaryota; kingdom Metazoa; phylum Chordata; class Mammalia; order Primates; family Lorisidae; genus Arctocebus; species Arctocebus calabarensis. The sequence continues at coordinate 13,737 of CAUYON010135332.1, read as the reverse complement.
TCCTTAGGGTGTTTTCCTCATCTCTTTCTCCTGTGTTCAGCTTGTGTCTCAACACTGTCATGGTATTTTATTGTCCATTTGAAGGTTGTCTTTGTGTCACTAAAGCAGCCTGACACTGGCCTGCTGCCCTTGAGTCTAAACAGACTCAGTGGTGCTGCCTCTGGCAGTCCCTGGCCTACTGCATTTGAGTGCTAAGTAAACTCAGTGGTCTCAAATAGTGCATTTGGGCTCTTTTTAGGAGGAGAGCCTGGTTGCACTTGTAAGGCCCCTGGTGGCGGCTGTAGACCCGCTGGGCGCCACAGTTCCTTGCCAAGGTGGTTGTTGTCTGAGGCTCTGCAGTAGAGCCATAAGCAGTCTCATAAAGCTCATGATTTGTCTTCCCTAGAGAGTTCCTTCCTGTGGGTTAGTGGACTGGTTAGTGCAGGTCCTGCTTTGGTCGTTGTACCACTCCTCTGCACTCCCCAACCACACTGGAACAGTGGAAGAACATTCTGGGGTTCTGGGCCCTGGGCCACCTTGCGGGAGTGGCAGGTGGGGTGAGAGCGGTGCATCTGGTGAGAGTGGGGTCTTGGGTTCCAGTGGCTGGACCTGCACCTGCACCAGGAGATCCCCACGTCACTGCTCATACTGTCCCGAGCCATGTACCTCCCGGACACCCTCTCGCCTGCCGACCAGCTCAAATCCACGCTGCAGACCCTTCCAGAGATAGTGGTACGTGTGTCGGGAGGCCCCTTGACCGTGTCAGTTTGTAAGTGACCCCTCTGCTGGGACACAGAAGGGGGGCTCTGGAACACTGACATACTCTGCTGTGGGAGCCTCACCCAAGAGCCCCCAGGTCCACCCAGTGCCCCTCACCTACCTGCCATGCCCCCAGTGTGGCACAGCCACTTGGAACACCCTGAGCCATCTTGACCCCACCGTGGGCTGGCCCTACACAGCGCATCTGTGACTCTGTGACACAGTACCACCTATGTCACAGTGTCTATGACTGTTTTTTCTCTGAGCATCGAGGGATCATTTGTTGGGCATAGGAGGTGACCCTCGGTGCCTTTCAGCATTTCCTAACAGTCATGGGCAGTGTCCCAGCAGCACTTGCTGTCTCTTTTGTGTGGTGCCCTCATGGTCTCAGCACTCGAGATAATGGGGATGGGCACAAAAGATGGGGGCAACAGGGCCCTCTGGTGGCTGCTCGGACTCACTCATGGGTGTACCCTCCTCTCCAAAGGCAAAAGAAGCCCAGGTAAAAGCAGCTGAGCTGGAGGGTGAGCAGGTGGACAACAAGGCAAAGCTGGAGGCCACCCTGCAGGAGGAGGCAGCCATCCGGCAGGAGCACCAGGAGAAGGAGCAGCAAAAGCTCTCACAGGCAGCGGTAAGCAGCTGGCCCTGGGCTGGCTCTGCTCTGTGAGGGTCCAGCCTCCTGGAAACTCCCTCCTGCACCTCTACTTGGCCCCACATTCCTTCCTGTGGGGCCGCCGCAGGGAGAGCCATAGTGCTACCTATAAGGAGTAGCTTATCCATCTCTTCCTGGTCTAGGTGCCAGTCATTGCAGAGGGCCCAGCCTGGCATTGCCTGAAGGAGTACTGGCTGAGGAGCCTCAGGTGCCCCCAGGCCCTGGGCCATGCTACAGCTCAGTCCCTGGGTCCTCCTGGGACACCCATACACACACCACCCACAGACTCAGCCTCCTACTCTGGGGGTGACACGAGGTGGAGGGGCTTGGTGGAGTCATAGGGAAAGGCCAGAGCTAAGACCAGGTGTTCAGGCTGGCTCTATTGGGGCCTCAGGATCTGACCAGTCTGGGGCAGCTGCACAGAAAGCCTCCAGGAAGAGCCTGTGGCAGGTGTACTGCCCAGTGTGGCCCAGTGGCCTCTTCCAAGTGTGGCCTCTGTCATTCACACCTGTGCTTGGTGTGGAGCATCAGGAAGGCCAGTGTGGTGTTGAGCTGGTGGGACCTTGCATTTCAGAAGGACGTTGAGCTGGAAGCTGCCCCTGGGAGGCCAGTGGCTGAGCCACAGCCAGAAGTGCCTGATGTGACCCTGCAGTCAGAGACCCTGGAGGACACTGCCCCAGTGCTAAAGGGCTTGAAGGTAACAGGGCCTGTAAGAGCTCCTAAGGACAAGGGGGCCGAGACGAGTGTGGTCTGCTTAGTGGATGGTCATGGGGCAGGGATGGGGACAGGCTGAGAGGAAGTGGGGCCAAGGGCGTGAGCATGAGGCTGGGGGCACTGGGGGGCCTGGTGGATGAGGAGAGCAAGTCTTAGTTCTGAGCCCTGGCCCAGGCACCTGGCAGGTAAGGCTGCTGCAGTGAGCCTGGTGCCCTGGCCACCGTGCTCCTGTGGCAGGTGCCAACACCTGAAAGGTGCTCTAGGGCCCCATCAGCTGCCAGGCAGTGGGGGGCTGCGGGGGAAGTTCATGTAGTCCCCGAAGGCAGAGCTTCCTCCTTACAGGGTCTACTTGCTGGGTGACCCAGCTTGGGGCACCTTCCAGACCCACGCCAGCCTGCAAGTCACAGCACATCCTGGGGCCTTGTCGGCCTCAGTTGGTCTCCAGGCTCCTGTGCTGTCTGCATGGGGCACCTTCTGTCTGTAGCTGGCAGAGACCTTGGCACCAAGCAGGTCCTAGAGTCATGTTGGTCAGAGAAAGAGTCTACTAGACAGAGACAGCTTGGCAGCTGCCGTAGGAAAAACTCAGGTGGGAGGTTTCTGTCTGAGGTCCCGGCTTGGGGATTCTGTAGGGGGTGAAGCAGCAACCCAGAGTTGGGGGAGGCCACTTGTGAGATGGAGCATGTGGTGCCCTAGACTGGGGGAGGAAGGTGTTGAGGCGGGAGGCATGGGGTGAGTAGTGACCACCTCAGGAACAGTGGTGGAAGAGGCCAATTGCAGGGCCCTGGAGGACCAGCGAGGGCACCAGTACCTCCTGGGCTCTTTCTGGATACTAGGAGGCTTGGGGTGACTGGGTGGGAGGTGGAGTTCCCTGGTGTCACTTCACCTGGTAGAGGCCAATGGCCTGAGGCAAGCAGGTCCTCACCATGCTGGTGGCCCTAAGGCCCGTGGGGACACGTGGTCCAGGAAGCATGGAGGCAAACAGTGGTGTCCTAGCTGGAAGGAGGAGTTCACCAGGCAGCAGTCCCTGGAGCCTGGCTACTCTGGGTTCTCAGGGTAACCTGGGGAAGGGGGCCACACAGCCCCGTCATTCCAAGGCCCGTCAGTGGTGTCTTAGTATTTGATGAGTTCGTGTTTTCCTAGATGTTCTTGAGGCTTGTAAACATTTGTGGATGTCTGGGCATTAAATAGGTAGGTGCTTATTGAGGTCTCCTGAGAGACTAGAGGGCACGAGTGTGGTGGCCCGAGCTTATGGTTACTGCACCATTTTAGCACTAGGGGGCGCCCTGGACCCAGGAGCCGGTCGTCAGAGGCACCTGGAGACCAATCTCGGTAACTTGGCAAAATTCCTCTCTCTCTGTGCTGGGCTGCCTGGAGTTGGGGGGGAGGGCATTATGTGGGCTCTCCCATGGCCACAGACACCACAACTGGCACTGCTCAGGGTGGCCCTGAAGCCTTGCAAATCACCATGGTACTGGGGTGGCTACTGCTGCCCAGCTGCTGCTGCTGCCTCTGCAAGACCCAGGACCTCTACAGTCTGCAGGGGTGAATCTCGCAGGACCTGGGCATGTCCCTTCAGGGGAGAGGATTCCCTGCTGACCTAGGGTGGGTCTAGAAACACTATCCAGTAGCAAAGATCTGGAAGCAGGGGCTTAAGGAATCTGCAGGTGTAATATTCTAGTGTGGCTGAGCTGGAGCCAAGGCACGTGTTCAGATCCTCTGTACATTCCCTTTCTATCCCCCAGATGGGAGGAGTCCCTCCCTGAGCTTCACTGCCTGGAGTTGGGGCAGTGGTGGCACAGGCACTCCTTTGGCTACCACAGAATGTCATTTGCACCCGGAGTCCACTGGCTCCAAGACCAGTGCAGCACCAGGGGCTGCTCAGGGACCGCGTCCTCGTGACCTGGCTGCTACTTGTATGTATTCCCAGCCCCAGGCCTTTAGGCATCCAGTGGCAAAGCCACACGCATCTTCCTGAGCTTCATGCAAAGTCACTTCACCCTCTCTCCTGAGGCTCCCCGGGAAGCACCGGGGAGGGGTGTAGGCAATTGGAGACTGTCTTTCCCACCCTCTCCAGAGCAGGAACGTTATCTTGGTATCATGTTAGCAGGTGCTGGGGCTGCTTACCTGATTTTTCAGTTCTTATGAAGGTGCTTTCTTACGTGGATAGTTTCAGCAACCCTGCCAGGGAATGGTTGCTAGAGGGTTCCATTTAGCCATCTTGTTCTGCCGGATGTAAACAAATTCTTTTTTTTTTTTTTTGAGACATAGTCTCACTCTGTCACCCTAGGTAGAGGGCCGTGGCATCATAGCTCATAGCAACTTTAAACTCTTGGTTGGGCTCAAGCCATCCTCTTGCCTCAGCCTCCCAAGCAACAGACTACAGATGCCCACCGCCACACATGGCAAGTTTTTCTATTTTTAGCATTGATGGGGTCTTGTTCTTGCTCAGGCTGGTCTCAAACTCCTGAGTTCAAGCAGTCTTCCCACCCCAGCCTCCAAGAGTACCAGGATGACAGGTATGAGCCACCTTGCCCAGCTAGATGTAAAAGTTTTTAACAATAGTTTTTAGCAATTCAAATGCAGCTGTTCTATAAAAAGATCATGGTCAAGTGGGGATTTGTCCAGGACGAACGAATTAGCTTAAACTTTTAAAAATCAATGTAAGTACCACATTAACAAAGGAAGAAAGCCATGTATGATCATTCTGACAGCTGCAGAAAGAGCATGGGACAAAATCCAGCATCTGCTCCTGATGAACAGATATCCAGTGACCCAGTAGAAGGGACTTTTCTTGGCCCCACTCAAAGCACCTATAGAAGCACTTGGAGCCAGTGCAGAGTCTTCAATGGGGGAACCTTAACGAGGACTCTGCCCCGACAACTGCATTTAGCCCTGTGCTAGGTGGTCCCAGCCAGGGCTGTTAGATAGGAAGACAAAGTAACCATGTAGATCAGGAAGGAAAACTATCTTTATCCACAAAGGATTGATTATGTGAAGATTAGTTGTACTTCTCTAGATAGAGATTGAAAGTTTAAAAAGTGTGTTATTTTTATAGCATCCCCCAAAGTGAATTACTTAGGGATAAATTTGAAAAAAGATGCAAGACCTATATACTGAATACCTTAAAATATTACTGAGGTAAATGAAAAAGCTGAACAAGTGGAGAGATTTACTGAACTCATAGATGCACAAACTTAGTGTTGTAAGATGTAAATTCTCGTCCAACTGATTATTATCAATTCTCCAAGACCTTCATAATCTAAGCAGCTTTTTTTGTTGTTGAAATTGACAAATTTGTGTGTGTGGCTCACGCCTGTAATCCCAGCACTCTGGGAGGACAAGGTGGGTAGATTGTCTGAGCTCACAGGTTCGAGACCAGACTGAGCAAGAGCAAGACGCCACCTCCAAAAATAGCTGGGCATTGTGATGGACGTCTATAGTCCCAGCTACTTGGGAGGCTGAGGCAAAAGGATCGCTTAAACCCAGGAGTTTGAGATTTCTGTGAGCTGTGATGCCATGGCACTCTACCCAGGGCAACAGCTTGAGCCCAAGAGTTTGAGGTTGCTGTGAGCTATGATGCTACGGCACTCTACTGAGGGTGATAAAGTGAGACTTTCTCAAAAAGAAAAAAAAAAAAAAGGTGGTACCCATAGCTCAGTGGTTAGGGCTCTGGCCACATACACCATGGGTGTGGGTTCAAACCTGGCCTGGACCAGATAAAAAACAACAATGGCAATTGCAACAACAAAAAAATAGCTGGGCATTGTGGCTGGTGCCTGTAGTCCCAGCTACTTGTGAGGCTGAGGCAAGAGGATCGCTTAAACCCAGGAGTTTGAGATTTCTGTGAGCTGTGATGCCACGGCACTCTACCCAGGGCAACAGCTTGAGATTCTATCTCAAAAAAGAAAAAAAGAAAAGAAAGAAATTGACAAACTTGTTATAAAATTTATGTACAAATTCAAAGGACCTAGAATTATTAAGACAATGCTTATAAAATAGCAAATGTTAGGGTAATTACCTGATTGCAAGCTTTATAAAGAAACAGTCATCAAAACAGTATAAAATCAGCAAAGACAGGTAAAGAATAACCCATATGCAGATGAGGTTGATTGATTTTCTGCAAAGGTACTGGGACAGGTTAGCAGGGAAAGGGGCTCTTCAACCAGCTTGTGCTAGAACAATTGGAGAGTCATGTGTAAAAAGATGAACCTTGACCCTTACATAATGCTCACAGTATTTAAAAATTAACTCAGAAAGGATCAGACACTTAAATGTAAGAGCTAAAACTATAAAAACTCTTCGTAAAAATTAGAAAATTTTAGTGACCTTGGATTTGTTACAGGTTTCTTAAATACAACACAAAAACATGACCCATAAAACAATTAATGCATTAGTTTTTATTAACTTAAAAATTTTTCTTCAAAAACCACTTATTTAAAAATGAATAGACAAATCATGAACAGGGAAGAAGGAAATGTTTGCAGAATGTATGCCTGACAAAGGACTTGTTTCTAGAGCACATACAGAATTCTCACAACTTCATATTAAGAAAGACAAATAGTTTGATTTTTAAAATGGGTAACAAAGCTAGACGCTGCACCAAGGTATATAGTTAGCAAGTAAGGACCTGAAGAGGCAGTCCACATTATCAGTCATCAGGGACTAGAAATTAAGAGCACAGTGCGATACTACCGCATGATTGCAAGTGTGACAAAAATCAGAAAATTGGACCACCGTCCCCATGTGCTGGCCATAGAGGAGCTGGGGGGGGGGGGTCTGTGGAAAGCACTTTGATGGTCTACAGAGTCAAGCTTGTGCCCACCCTATGACCAGCCATCCCAATCCTGGGCATTTCCCCACAAAAGTTATACTCTAACATTTACGACAGCTTTGTTTGTAATGACCAGAGAAAAGAAGTGAGGCAGCTCAGCACGTGTGGCTTAGGCGGCTGGGGCACTAGCTGGCAGGTTCGAATCCAGCCTGGGCTGTCAAACAACAATGATGGCTGCAACAAAAAAATGGCTGGGTGTTGTGATGGGCGCCTGTAGTCCTAGCTACTTGGGAGGCGGAGGCAGGAAAATCACTTGAGCCCAGGAGTTGGAGGTTGCTATGAGCTGTGATGCCACGCACTCTACCCAGGGCGATAGCTTGAGGCTCTGTCTAAAAAAAAAAAAGAAAAGAAAAGAAAAGAAGAGGAAGAAGTGAGGCGATAGGTAAATGGGTAAACATGCTTTGCATGGCAACTCAGGACACAGACCACTTGAACGAATCTCAGAGTGAGAGTGGGACAACAGAGCAGGTGCTCAGCTCCGGCAGTGCCTGCAGCTGCAGCCAGGAGCTGGAGCGGGGAGCCTATGAAGGGCCGTGGTTCCTGCTCCTGGCTGAGAGGTGTTTTTACAGCTATACATTTGTGTCAGAATCTACCAGGTAGCACACTGACAAGTGCAGTCCTGTGGATAAGGGCACCAGGAAGAGTACGGACAGTGGTGGGTGTGATCAGCATGGCCCTTCCTCTAATGAACAGAAAAGCCAGCGACCTCCCTCTGTTGAGGCTGTACCTGGTGTTGTGCTTCCTTCCCAGGAAGAGGAGATAACAAAAGAAGAGATTGACATCCTCAGCGACGCCTGCTCAAAGCTGAAGGACCAGAAGAAGTCGCTCACCAAGGAGAAAGAGGAGCTCGAGCTGCTGAAGGGGGATGTCCAGGACTACAGCGAGGTGGGCGGAGCTGCCCAGGCACCTCTGTGCCGCTCACATCTTCTCTGGCTCCCTGCCCTGGTTCTGCAGAGTGGGCATCTCAGGGACTGACATTCTGGGTGGGGAGACTTGCTCCTAAACACCTTTGTCAGCCCCTAAGGTATTAAATAATACTTCCATTAGATACTCAAAGGGCTGGCCAAAAGGTATTTGAGAGAAAAGCTAGTTATAAGTAAATTTATGCAGTAGCAGGTGGCACCTATAGTTGAGTGGGTAAGGCGCTGGTCCCATATACCGAGGGTGGCAAGTTCAAACCTGGCCCCGACCAAACTACAGCAAAAAAATAGCTGGGCATTGTGGTGGGCGCCTGTAGTCCCAGCTTACTCGGGAGGCTGAGGCAAGAGAATAGCCTAAGCCCAGGAGTTGGAGGTTGCTGTGAGCTGTGTGTTGCCACGGGACTCTACCGAGGGTGATAAAGTGAGATTCTGTCTCTAAAAAAAAAAAAAAAAAAATTATGCAGTAGCTTCTCCATAGCTGTTCTCACTGGGCTGCCTTCTCCTAGACTGTGGCCCTGCACCTTGCAGGTGGCAGGTGAGCACTTTTAGTTTCTAAACACATGAAGGTGTCACATGAATACTTTGCTCACTTATAAGTGAAATCTTACTATGATTCCCCAAAATTGACTTCTTTCTTCTCCTATGTGATGGTTCTTTTTTTTAAAAAATGATTTATGGCTCAGTGCCTGTGGCTCAACGGGCTAAGGTGCCAGCCACGTACACCTGAGCTGGTGGGTTCGAATCCAGCCCCCAGGCCCGCCAAACAACAATGACGGCTGCAACCAAAAAATGGCTGGGCGTTGTGGTGGGCGCCTATAGTCACAGCTACTTGGGAGGCGGAGGCAGGAGACTCTCTTGAGCCCAGGAATTGGAGGTTGCTGTGAGCTGTGATGCCACAGCACTCTACCCAGGGCGACAGCTTGAGGCTCTATCTCAATTAAAAAAAAAAATGATTTATTTGGCTCGGCGCCTGTGGCTCAACGGTCTAAATTGCCAGCCACATCTGAGCTGGCGGGTTCGAATCCAGCCCAGGCCCTCCAAACAACAATGACGGCTGCAACCAAAAAAGAAATGGCCGGGCGTTGTGGCGGGCACCTGTAGTCCCAGCTACTTGGGGGGCAAAGGCAGGAGACTTGCTTGAGCCCAGGAGTTGGAGGTTGCTGTGAGCTGTGATGCCATGGCACTCTACCCAGGGTGACAGCTTGAGGCTCTTGTCTCAAAAAAAAAAAAAAAAAAAGATTGATTTATTATTATTATTTTATTTATTGGTTTTTTTTTTTTTGCAGTTTTTGGCCGGGGCTGGGTTTGAATCCGCCACCTCCGGCATATGGGCCAGCGCTCTACTCCTTGAGCCACAGGCACCGCCCTTTTTTTTTTTTTTTTTTTTTGAGACAGAGTCTGGCTTTGTCACCCTTGGTAGAATCCCTTGGTGTCATACCTCATAGCAACCTCAAACTCTCAAGCTCAAAGTAATTCTCTTGCCTCAGCCTCCAAAGTAGCTGGGACTACAGGCACCTGCCACATGCCCAGCTATTCTTAGAGAGGGGATATCACTGTTGCTTAGTCTGGTCTCATAAAGTGATGAGCTCAGGCAGTCCACCCACCTCGTCCTCCCCAACTACTAGGATTATGGATGTGCGCCACTGCACCCAGCCGGTTCTTTCTTCGCCAGGGATGGGTTTGAACCCGCTATCTCCAGCATATGGGGCTGGTGCCCTACTCCTTTGAGCCACAGGCACTGCCCAATTCTTTTGTTTTAAGTAAATATTGCAATCTGATTTAAAAAGAACTATATCAGGTGGTGCCTGTAGCTCAGTGGGTAGGGCACTGGCCACTGAGGCAAGAAAATCTCTTAAACCCAAGGATCTGAGGTTGCTATGAGCTGTGACGCCACAGCACTCTACCGAGGGCGACATAATGAAACTCTGTCTCAAAAAAAAAAAGAACTATATTTTCATAACTATTGGAAAAGGTAACTAATTTTAAAATTGGTGAAAATAATTGCCCTTTTCTAAACTTTCTCATAGTGGTTCTCTTACTTCATGGGTCCCCACTGGAAATGAGGTGTATGTCACCATCTCAGCCTGTTTCCTCAACTCTCCTCCACTCCACTCTTCCCTGTGACATTTGCTTATAAGGGAACTGACTTGTAATTTAAAGATACTAAATTTCTGAATCTTTAATTCATTTATTATTTAACAAATATGAAGAAATTGAGTTTCAGAATAGATTGTTTCATTTGAATGTACAAAAATAAATTCATATGATAGGTAGAAATTGCATTTTGTAACTTTCTGTGGTGGGACTTAATGGGCTTAAATACTTTTATAAGTTACACTTAAGTGTAAAGTTCCCCCTGCCCCTTTAAATTCCAGATTGATGTGAGGGTGTAGATGGTGAGGTCACACTGTTTGCTTTTGTCAGGTGGAGGCCATGGTGTCCTCGTGGGCTCCCCAGGAGGTGTGCTGGACCGGCCTGTGCCTGCCAGGAGCACACACTGATCACCTCCCTACCCCTCTCCTCCCCACCTTTTCTAAAGACAAACTTTACAACTAAAAATAATTTCCTTAGGACTTACAAGAGATCAAGAAGGAACTTTCAAAGACTGGTGAAGAGAAATATGTGGAAGAGTCTAAAGCCAGCAAGAGGCTGACAAAGAGGGTGCAGCAGATGATCGGGCAGATCGACGGCCTCATCACACAGCTAGAGGCGGGTCAGTGGGCCGGCCGGCTGGGCCCCACTGAGGGGACGACTACAGGGTGAGTTGGCCCCAGTGGGGGCAGGTCTCAATCTGTAGGCGCTTTGCTGGGATTCAAGTGTCCAAAGGGCACACTTGGGTCTCTGAGCGTTGCCGTCCCTCCACCTGTGACCTGCAGCTCTTTCCAGAGACTCTGGGCAGGCATTCCTGTCCATCTCCATCCACTGAGGCCTATTGCCTGCCTGCCCTCCTCCTCTGCCTCTGCCCTTTCCTGAACCCCCTGCTCACTGACACCCATGGTGCAGTTGGCCTTCTCACTGCCCTGCTGTGGCCTCGGGAGCTGCTGTCCATTGAGTGCCCCCCACTGGGCAAGTAAAATAGCCACCATCATGACAGCTGATGCCTTGCACCCCACAAGCCATACTGGTAGGCTGGCCACAGAGGCTTGCTCATTCCATGGGACCCTCTTGGAGGCCTTTGTCCACCCCCAATGAGGGCACGTTCTCTCTTTAACCTGTTGACCCACCTGCCAGGGTGAGTCACCTCCCCACACTGATCAGATATCACCCCCTTGACCAAAGTGAGCATCCCCAGGGGCCACAGCCCTGTGGACCACTGCCCAGTAGCCATGGCCAAGATGTTTACAGGGCTCTTGCCCTTCTGTGCCCTGGGCAGTGGCTCACTGGCACCCACATGGGAGATCCTGGGCCCAGGGGTTTCCTGTGTGTATGGCCAAATAGACTGTCTGTCCCAAAGGAAGACAGCCAGAAAGAGGCCCATGGGACCTCTTGGCCACGTGTGGGGCTGCGCAGTGGTGGATACACTGTGGGCTGGCTGGTCACATGGGTCTGCCTGGGTCCGGGCTGACCAGTTGCAGCCACAGGTGGGTGGGGAGGCCTGTGGGACAGGAAGGACACCTGGCTGGCAGCCACATGTAGGCTGTGCTCCCAGGGAGAACGTCATTAGCGTCACTGAGCTCATCAGTGCCATGAAGCAAATCAAGCACATTCCGGAAAACAAACTGCTCAGCCTGGCCTCAGCACTAGATGAAAACAAGGATGGCAAGATCAACATCGACGACCTCGTCAAGGTAGGGCTGACCTTATGCTCTGGGCCTGATGAGTCTGGGAGGGCAGCTCGTGAGCAGGTCAAGACCCACAGCTATTTCCCAGTGCTGGGAGTAAGAAACTGTTAAGTGACAGGCTCCCTTTTGCCCAAGCATTTTCCTTATGTGTCCCCAGCACCCATACCCATGCCATGCCCACTTGCCTGGGAGGCCCAAGTGTGCCAATTGTCCTGGTCCACAGCCCACTCCTGCTATTGGCAGGTAGTGTCACAGCATTTAGAGCATTGTGGTGGGAAATGTCACTCTGGAGTGGGCCACTTGCTTTTTGAATGGACATGTAATCATTGACATTTCTTGAGAAGAAACTGCCTTCATGGCTCCTAATGTATTGGCAAATTAGTGGTTTTCCACTTAGCAAAAATGTTTGTTCCTTTCTTTTTTTTTTTTTCCTTTTTGTTTGAGACAGAGTCTCACTCTGTTGCTCTGGGCAGAGTGCTGTGGTGTCACACTTATAGCAACCTCAGCCAAATAGCCTCCCAGGTAGCTGGGACTATAGCCTGCCAGAACACCTGGATGATTTTTTTTCTATTTTTCTTAGTAGAAATGGTGTCTCACTCTTGTTTACACTGTTCTCAAACTCCTGAACTCAAGGGATCCACCCACCTTGGCCTCCTAGAGTGCTGGAATTATGGAATGAGACAGTGTGCCTGGCCTGCTACTTTCTTTTCAGTTTAAAAGCATGGAGGTTGGGGCAGCGCTTGCAGCTCAGTGGGCTGCCACCGTTGGCCCCACATATCGAGGGTGGCAGGTTCAAACCTGGCCTCAGCCAAACTACAACAAAAAAATAGCTAGGCATTGTGGCGGGTGCCTGTAATCCCAGCTACTTGGGAGGCTGAGGCAAGAGGATCACCTAAGCCCAGGAGTTGGAGATGCTGTGACGCCACGGCACTCTACTGCGGGCGACAAAATTTAAAGACTCTGTTAAAAAAAAGCATGGAAATGTCAGGCACATATGCCAAGCATCCCACCTCCCTCCCATCCTTAATCTGGGGGACACAGGGGTCCCTTCACATTACTACTGTGTGCTCTGGGAAGCCATGGTCCAGGCAGGCCCTGGCCCTGTGGTGTGTGTCCTGCAAGACCTGCACTCATGGCTGTGCTGTGCTGCCAGTGTACCTGCTGTGGTACCCCTGCCCTGCAGGACCCCAAGGGAAGCTCCCTGGCCTGTTCTCTGAGCATAGCTCCCCCCTGCCAGGGCTTCTAACCAGGTCTGGGGCTTTGGAGCCCTTTGTCACTCAAAGGGGTGGTACTCTGAGGACCAGGGCAGCTGGAGGACCCCAAGGGGACTGCTGGTAGGTAGCGGAGGGGGTTGGGAGGTGGGCCACGTTCTGTCCCCCATGCTGTGTTTGAGTTCCTCCCTTTCCAATGTGCGCAGGTGATTGAGCTGGTGGACAAAGAAGATGTTCATGTCTCTACTAGCCAGGTGGCTGAGATTGTGGCAACACTGGAGAAGGAGGAGAAGGTGGAGGAGAAGGAGAAGGCCAAGGAGAAGGCAGAGAAGGAGGCTGCAGAGGTGAAGAACTAGGCTGCTGGTCCTGGCACCTGCCTTCTGCACCAGCTGTCATGGCGATGCCCGTGGTAGTGATTGCTTGGAAGTGGTTCTTAGTGGCAAATCTAATATTTTGTCTGGAATAAATCAGAAACTTTCCTAATCAAGTAATTTTTAATATTCATCATTCCATGAAGATTCGATCAGTTGGAATCCCAGAGCCCGTCCAGGGAATCGTGTCTGGAATCACACCAGGATATGGATGTGGTCCCACCAGCCCCCCGTGTGTGGCCATACGGTCTCCGTGTCTGTGCCCAGGAGGGTGAGGACCCTATGGACACTGACGTTTGAGCACAGCCTACTCAGCACTGAAGACAACACTCTGGCCAGTCCATGGACCCCACCTCCTTCAGGATCAGTGTAAACATGGGATCCCTTCGTGCACATTTTCAAAGTCAGATATGTATCGCTATTGAGACAAGTGTCTTCTCGCAGTGGCCTCTGGGAAGTGACATCTCCTGACATGAATGCCCACGATTCTTGTGCCGATTCCCCATTATGTGTTGACC
>CAUYON010135331.1:0-11148 GCA_963573935.1 Arctocebus calabarensis | reverse complement strand
TTAATTATGATAAAGTATAGTATATCAATATTTCCTTTATAGATGGTAGGTACTTTTTTGATATCATATCCAAGAACGCTTTACTTAGCACTAGAAGAAAAAAATTTTCTACCTTTTTTTCCTAGATTTTTTTTTTTTTTTAAATACAGACAGAGTCTCACTTTATCACCCTTGGTAGAGTGCCATGGCATCACACAGCTCACAGCAACCTCCAACTCCTGGGCTTAGGCGATTCTCTCACCTCAGCCTCCTGAACAGCTGGGACTACAGGCGCCTGCCACAATGCCCGGCTATTTTTTTGTTGTAGTTTGGCCAGGGCTGGGTTTGAACCTGCCACCCTTGGTATATGGGGCCGGCGCTGTATTCACTGAGCCACAGGTGCCGCCCCTTTCCTAGATCTTTTATAGTTTTATAAAAACTATAAGAAATCTCTAGGCCTATATGGTTTTACTAGAGAAGTGTCCTGAACATTTAAAAAGGAACGAACACGGGTCATGCCTGTGGCTCAACAGAGTAGGGCACTGGCTCCATATATTGGAGGTGGCGCCTTCAAACCCAGACCCGGCCAAAACCTGCAAAATAAATAAATAAATAATAAAAAATAAAAAGGAATGAACACAAGCCAATAATGAATATGATGGATGTTGAAATGAACAATCCAACGCCATTATAATTGCTAAGAAAAAAAAAACTATTTAGCTGTAAATTTAAACCTATACCAAATTATATGCTGAAAAATATATAATGCTGATGAATCAAAGTAGAGCTGAAAAAAAAAACCAGTAGAGACGTATCATATTTGTGAATACTAAGACTTAACAAAGCAATGATGTGAATTCTCTCTAAATTGACACACAGGTTTAATATTATTCCTATCAAAATCTCACCTGAGTTTTTTTTATAGACAAAACTAAAATTATTTTATACCGTTGACTAACTAAAGTAGGTAAAACTTTTTTTAAACAAATCAGAAAGTGAGAAGATTCAGTATATTCAATTTTAAAGCTTATTATATATATATACAGTAATTAAGACTGTGTGGTATTGGTGGAGAAACAGACACATAGATCAGTGGAAGAGAATGGAGAACCCCAAAACAGATCTCTACAAATGTGCCCATCAGATTTTTGGTAAAGGTACAAAAGCAATTCAATAAAGAAAGATAATCCTTTTCAAGAAATGGTGCAGGATCAAGCGAATGCCAATCACAGCCACCTCCCTTGACCAAAAAGCCTTGACCTCAGTCTTATACCTTATTCAAAGTTAACACATAGACCACAGACCTATTAAATATTAAACTATTTTAAATTGCACATGAACTTTATGGACACTCTGTATAAAACATAAAACATCTAGGAAGAAAAACAAGAAAAATTTTGTTATCAACACTTAGCTAAAGAATTCTTAAATCTGATAGCAAAAAGAACAATCCATAAAGGAAACACTGATATATTATACTCGATCAAAATTAAACACTATTACCCTGTAAAGACCCTATTAAGAAAAAATATACAAGTTCAAGTTACATATGAAAAAAATATTTACAAAATATACACCTGGCAGTAAACTAACTTTCAGAATTAACTCTGAAAAGTCAAGAGTAAAATAAACAATCTAATTTGGAAATGAGCCAAAAAAAAGCATTGTTTCTATCTTTCTGTGTTACTATCACAAAATATCTGTGACTGGGTAATTTACAAAGAACAAAAAATTACTTCCTCACAGTTGTGGAGTCTGGAAGTCCAAGATCAAAGTACCTGCATTTGGTGTCTGGTGAGGGTCTTCTTGCTCCATTCCCCCATGGAGAAGGCAAAAGGGCAAAAAAGGCCTAAGCTAGTTCCCGCCAGCCCTTGTCTAACACATTTATCCATTTATCAGGGTAGAGTCTTTATTACTTACTCACTTCCCAAAAGGCTTTACCTCTTAATGCCACCACAATGGGGATTAAGTTTCAAGACCTATTTTGCAGAGAACATTCAGATCATAGCATCCATGAACAGATAAGTCACTAAACATGATCTACAGATGGCAAACACATGAAAAGGTGTTCCACATCTTTAGTCATTAGGGAAATGCAAATCAAAACCACAATGAAATATCACTACACATTTATCAGAATGGCTAAAAATACCACCACCAGCACCACCAAATACTGGCTGAGATATGGAGAACTGCAGTCACTCATAGATTATTGATGACAACATAAAATGGGATGGCCACTCTGAAAAATATTTGGCAATTTCTTTAAAAAGTAATCAACGTCCCAAAAATTATCTCTCAAAATGTAAATTGATATTGACACCAAAACTCATTCATGAACGTTTACAGTAGCTTTAGTTACAACAGCTAAAAATGAAACAACCCACATGTCTGTCAGCAGATGATGGTTAAACAAATTGTGGTCCACTGATATCATACAGTGCTAGAAAAAAGGAACGAACCACTGAGACACAACAGCAACCCCAATGAATCTCCAGAAAATAACGCTGAGTGAGACATAGCCAATCCCCAAAAGTTACAGACTGACTACAGGACTTCATTCATATAACATTCCAGAAGTGTTTGTGTCTTCCTTAGAATTCACATGTTGAAACCCAATACCCAATGTGATAATATTTGGAGGTGGGACCTGTGGAAGGCAATTAGATCCTGAGGGTGAATCTATGAATGGGATTTATGTCTTTACAAAAGAGAAACCTCAGCCTTTCCACCATCTGAGGACACAACTAAAACTTGGCCCTCTATGAACCAGAAAGCAGGTGTTCACCAGACATGGAATCTGACGGAGCTCTGGTCTTGGACTTCCTAGCCTCCAGAAGTGTGAGAAATAAATGTCTGCTTTCATAAGCAACCCAGACAATGGTAGCCTGCTATAGCAGCCTGAGTGAACTAAGCAACAGGCATCAAGTGTTTACTAGGTTAAACACCCAAATGTGCACTGATTTATTTAATCTATCTTACAGATTATTATTATTATGCCCATTTGAAAGTGAAGCATAAGCTACTAAATGTTGGAACACCGTTAAACATAATATTAAAAAGAAAGAAAAACAACTAGCTGAAAACTTCATTCTATATCCCAGAACCCAGCACCATACTTGGCACATAACGGAATTCCCAGTACATACATCCTAAATACACAAATCAATGCAAGTTCTCAGCCTTCTGGCCCTTGTGTGTCATTGAAAGTCTGTTTATCCTTGGTCTACCAAGCTGCATGGTAAATACCAAACGACAACCTTAATCCCTGACACCAGCTTAGTTCCTCATCTTCTGCAACCCCTAAAGAATCAATGAATATTCATTGGACATCAAATATCCTAGAAAACAGAAAACCTGGATCAAGCTGTTATTTTCTGCTGAAACCCTCTCTGGACACTCTCTGTTTGCTTATCTTGAAAATGAAAGACACAACTGTCATGACACTTACAGTCTTTGCCATGTATCAAAATATTCAAAATAGTCACTACCACACTGTGTTGAAAACATTCACGACTAACGTCCATCAGTGGGGGCCTGACTTAATACTCATCATGGCATACTCATTCACTGGAACATTATGTCACCATCAAAAAAGAAGAGATGAAAGCATACATACTGATGTGGAAAGATGTCCAATATTCCATAAGTCAAAAAATGCACGGTCCTTGGGTGGCACCTATGGCTCAAAGGAGTAGGGTGCCAGCCCCATATACCGGAGGTGGCGGGTCCAAACCCGGCTCCGGCCAAAAACTGCAAAAAAACCAAAACAAACAAACAAAAAAATTGCACGGTCCTTAAGAATCAAGAATATAACATGTCCACATAAAACCATGAGCTCCTCCAAGTAAATATATTATTCATGTCCTATGTGGACAAACATTGAGTAAATTACACAGTTAAAGGCTTAAAACCATGTTTAAGAGGGAAATAAAAGTCGTATTCTATGCCACACAGGAACAAATGAACAAAATAAAACCATTCTGAGCTTTTAACAGTTCTTGCATCTACCTGAGGCAGCAGGATAACCATGACCTGTTTTGTTTGTTTGCTCCCTTAACATTTAGGAAGATTTGTGTGTTCAACCTGATGGAGCTAATGACCCGTCAGTGCTCCAATCTCCCTCTAGCTCAGTGTCCTCTTCTGGGCTAGGATAGATCCTCTAATGACACATGAAAAACTAGCTGGTGAATTTTTTAGGTCATGGCAAGAATTTTCCACAAAACTCTCCCTGAAAAGTACAAAGAATATACTGCCTGAATGTCCTCCAGCATGGTCCACTGGTAGAGACCATTAATCTGCAATGCTGTGTCCATGGAGTAGATAGTTGCTTCCCCAAAATACAGGGCTCTAATTCACTGCTAAGACTGGGCTTTCTAACCAAGGGTGTTTCCTGGGGCTGGTGCTATGGTGTGCATAATGGCAGAGAGCTACATGCACGGACAGGTGCCACTCTTGAGTTTCTGTTCTGCTATAGCTGTCTTGAAATTTTAACAAGGGTCCCTACCTCTTTGTTTTGCACTGGGTCCTGCAAACCAGGTGGGTGGTTCTGGTACCTCAATACATAAGAGGGTACAGTAAAAGGTGAACAGACTGGCAGATGGGAGACTTAGGTTCTAGCCTCAGCTTTGCCACTCACGGTTTCATCACAGAGGCAGGCCACTTTCTCCTGGGCTTTATTTTCTGTGTGCAGGTGTGTGTGCACGTGCACACAAGTCCATGTGCTATATACCTACGTGCGCGTCCCAACTGACCTCACTAATGCAATATACCTCCCGCAATAGAAGTGGCTCAAAATGACAGTAATCTCAAAATAAGGAATAGGGACTCGTGGAAAAACCACCACAACAGCTAATTCTAATAGGCCTGGGAGAAGGAGGGAATTGTGTGGGATCAAGGAATATCCCTCCCTAATAACAGGGACATCCCTGCAATCCCTTCAGTTTTAAACAGAACGCGTCTATGTCCTGAAAGGGAAAGGCATTGCTTTGGTCACTTGCCCCTGGTCATTTTTACCTAATACTAATGATAATAAATAATATTACTATTATAAAACCATTTTATTTCTCCGTAAAGACATACTACTTACTAAACAGATTATATGAAGTCTAAAAAATGAATGGCACATTGCCAAAGATTAGTGTTTCATTAGAATCTGTCAAAACCGAAGGACAGTTTGCTTTTTTTTTTTTTTTTAACACATACATAGAAAATGACCAAAAGCATCCACGTTACCTTGTTAACTTTCACACCTTCTTTTGGAGTTTGTTTTGTAGCTAGATTATATCCAATCATCTGTTTAGCCAGCTGTCCCACAACTTTGGGACTAGGAGAGAAAGAAAAAAAGCAAAGAAAATCAATGTCTGTTGAAAATCATTTTAAAGCAGAGTCATGTATCCTCATGTGAGCATTACATTACCTAAGGTTCTCCTCAACCTCCAGGAACCCAGGCATCTTTCTGCTCATGTGTGCCTTGCACTGTGCCAGAGGCTCACCAAGAGCAAAAGAAAATGAATGAATGAACAAAGGGTGCTTGCTGACCTTTGTGACCCCGTCTCCCCAAGTAACTTTTAATCATAGTAAAGAGATAATGGTGAAATGAAAACAAGAGCTAGATAGGAGTTGAAGGGAGACTTGAGAGTGGACCATTTGGGAAGTATTGAACAATGGGAGGGATGAGGAAGAGGGAAGGAGCAAGTAAGTAAAGACAGGCTGTGTGATAGGAACAGGAAGGAAAGTGTTCAGCACCTCGGAAATGTGGGAGGTGAAGCTGAAAGGCAGGCTGGAGCGCTCCTGTGCGGAAAACAACATGGAGTCAGTCAGGCGGGCCAACCTGACACAGCTGGAGGGTCAGTTAGGTCCTATCTCCCATTCTTATTGTTTTGGAAATTTAGCTCCCACCTTCAAGATGCCTATTTTGGCAGGAGGATTGATTTAGGAGATTAACTTTTGAATTGGACTGCTGTTCTGGGTCATGGGTTATATTGATTATTATTAAGAAAAAGATTGACATGGTTTTTACTTAGAACTTTCATGTACAAAACTGTGATTTTTTTTGGAAATGGAGGAACAGAGCAGTCTTGGGAGAGGCTACCCTCACTGTTCTCCAGAAACCAGGCCTTCCAACAAATAAAGTTTGGTGGACCTATCCCCATCTGAGCATACTGGCTGACAGCGACGGGCGGCCGACCAGCCAACCGTCTTCCTCCAGTACAGGCTCAGACAAAGGAAGGCTCGTTCCATCTATCAGACGGGAGGTACAACTGATAACACTGAGAGTGGGGAACTGCTGTAGGCTCTTGAATAGGAAGTGACATTACAGAAGTAGCATTTTACTTGCAAGTGGTATCATTTCTAACATTTATGATGAATCATTGATTGACTAGGAGAGAAGGACAATTAGTGAAAAAAATCCTTCTGTGTGAGCAGAAGGAAGCTCATCGCCAGAGTCCTCTACCTGTAATTTCAGCTTCCTCTAGCTGCTATGGTCTGCTCCTGCCCCAGTACAACCACACTTCTCTATGTGCCCTTCAATCATGAGCAAGATCTTCCTAACTTCTCAGCCCGAAGCCAAGGAGTTAAAATCCCCTGTAACAAAAAATAGCAGGGTGTTGTGGTGGGCACCTGTGGTCCCAGCTACTCAGGAGGCTGAGGCAAGAGAATCGCCTAAGCACAAGAGCTGGAGGTTGCTGTGAGCTGTGATGCCACAGCACTCTACCATGGGTGACAAAGTGAGACTCTGTCTTTAAAAAAAAAAAATCCCCAAACTTACTCTTTTGTTAAATGAACACCTCCTTTCAAACCGCTATTGAAGACACCTTTTCCTCTTCCTCCAGCTAAGATCTGGGCTTTTAAAACAATTTCTTTTGCATCTGAAAAAAGAAATATCCAGAGTTGATAGTTAATTTTAAATTCCTTTCTTTTTCTCTCTTTCTTTTGCATTAAGAAAACAATAATGATAAGTGCCAGGTAAAAGCTCTCTCAAACTAACTTCGAAAATAAAGGCAAAAAAGAAGTTCAAAAAGTAGATAGAGGAACGGCCAAAAAACACATGAAAAAATGCTCATCACCCCTAGTCATCAGAAAAATGCAAATCAAAACCACCATGAGACACTGCTTAACCCTAGGAAGAACAGCCCACATCACAAAGTCAAGTCCCTAAGCTACAGATGCTGGCATGCGTGCATGTGGAGAGAAGGAAGCACTCTTACATTGCTGGTCTGAAGTATGGAAAAAGTATGAAGAATCTTCAAACAGCTAAAAGTAAACCTTCCATTTGCTCCCACAATCCCAATACTAGGTATCTACCCAGAAGAAAAAAAATCATTTTACCATAAAGACATTTGCACTACAATGTTTATCACAGCTCAATTTATCATCATTAAGATGTGGAATCAACCCAAGTGTTCATCAACCCATGAATAGATTAATAAAATATGGTACAAGTATACCATGGAATACTATCCAGCCATAAAAAGATGGAGACTTTACATCTTTTGTATTTACTTGGATGGAGCTGAAGAACATTCTTCTTAGTAAAGTATCACAAAAATGGAAAACTAAACAACTATAGGCCCACACAAGAAAAACACACGGGCGGCACCTGTGGCTCAGCGAGTAGGGCACCGGCCCCATATGTGGAAGGTGGCGGGTTCAAACCCTGCCTCGGCCGAACTGCAAAACAGAAAAATAGCCTGGCATTGTGGTGGGCGCCTATAGTCCCAGCTACTCGGGAGGCTGAGGCAAGAGAATCACCTAAGCCCAGGAGTTGGAGGTTGCTGTGAGCAGTGTGAAGCCACGGCACTCTACCAAGGGCGATAAAGTAAGACTCTGTCTCTCCAAAAAAAAAACCACAATTCAATTCAACTGGGGGTCGGGGAAGGGAGAGAAGGGAAAGGAGAGGGAAGGGGAGAGGAGGGAAAGAAGAGGGCAAGGTGGGTATTGGTGAACTCTTACCTAACAGGCACAATGTAAGGGTATATAGCACAGCCCTCTGGGTGAAGGGTTCAACTACAACTTGGACATTATCTAACAAATGCCAACAATGCAACCTAATCACTTGTACCCTCATATTAACCTGAAATTAGAAAAAAAAAAAAAACCTTCAAAAAATATCTACATACCTAAAGCAAAGCTTGTTTATCCAGCACATTCAAATGCTTCCTGTTTAATCAGCTAATACTCAACCATCTCCTTACTCTTGAGTATTCCAGAAGATGCTAACAAATACTGGATGGAGGTATTAATTGTGCACAACGACACGACCATGTAGCAGAGGCACCAGCCTGTCCACAAGAGGAGCTAACTACATGTCAGACACTGGGTAAAAGGTTGAAAGACAGGGCACTAAAGTTGTAATTAATAACTGTACTCTTCAAAACCACAGTTTTCTGAGTACTTTTTCTATATATTGATAGGGTTGGTCAAGGGAGGAGGAAATGGATGTAAGCAATATTTTAAAATATCGGCAAGATACGAAAACATCCTGGGGGTTACGTGGTTGTGGAATCCTTGTTTCTCAGCACTGCAGTCCCCACTGCCCATGGCCTCGGGACAGTACTAGTCTGTGGTGTTAGGAGCCAGCCGCACAGGAGGAGGCTTCCTCTGCACTGCCAGCTGCTCACTGTCATCTGCATCAATGCTGAGCTCCGCCTCCTGTCACCTCAGCGGGGCCATTAAATTTTCATGAAAGGGCAAAACCTGCTATAAACTGCGCATGCAAGAGATCTAGGTTGCATGGTCCTTTTGAGAATCTAATGCCCAAAAGGTTGGGGACCACTGTCTCAGAACACTCAAGGAATGAGAGAACTGTCTAATCTTGACCTTTTAGACCTTATAAACGCCAATATCTTCATGTGCCTTGCAGGAAGGTAGTGTAAAATAGCCCAGAGATAAAAGGGCCTCTAGCAAACAAGAGAACTCCCCTCTCAAACCAAAAAAAAAAAAAAAAAAAAGGCAGCCTACAAACCTAATAGGTTTAATAAACTAAACAGCACACATCTGCGAGCCACAGCTGGCATCCTCTGTTCATGAGGCATCTTTGCTTAAAATCAGAGAACCAAATCAGACAACCTTCTCCTAAAGGTTAGGACAGTTTTCTGGTTCAGCACACCAGAATCCACAGACCCAGGCTTCATCCCTCACCCAGCTGTGTGACATAAGCCAAACTCTGAGACTCAGTTTGCTCAATTGTGAAAGGATGATAAGGGTTGTTTTTAAAATTAAATGACACGATACATGTGAATATTTTATCCCAGAGTCAGAAAACTCACTTATGATTAATTAAAGACTATTGCCTCAGTCAGATAGTCTATTAGTTTATATAGAATCAAAATATAGAATCAACCTGGGGCAAATTCTCATGGCTCCAGCTTGTGTCATCACCCTTCAAGAGCCCCAGGTTTGCCTTATAGTGGAGTGCCAAGAGATAAAATTTCTTTTGGACACTGTAGCAACCTTTTCTGTACTTCTCTCTAACCCTGGTCTTTCATCTCCCAAATCCATAACTTTACAGGGGGTTCTGGAAAGCCGGTTACCAAATTTCTCTCCCAGCATTTAAGCTGCAATTGGGATGACTTGCTGTTCTATCATGCCTCCCTAATCATGCCTGAAAGTCCTGCTTCCCTTTTAGGGAAGGACATACTAACTAAAACAGGAACTTTTCCCTTCTGGAGATCTAGTCATGATCAAAACTCTTCCCTCTAATTTACCTTCCCTAACCCCAACTTGGGCAGTCCCCTTCCTGTTACGTTGTCTTCTTCTACAGCTGTTAAAGTTATAGAAGTCGATTCCTGCATACATCATTCATGAGTAAAATCCTGGAACCCTCCATCTTCTATGGTGGCAGACAACGAAGACAACCAACCACAAACCACCTACACTTGTGAGCCAAAAGAAAGTTTGAAGTTATCATTTAGGAAACAGCAAGAAAAACCCTAATACGATTTTCTTTTAGCATCACTGAATAAGTGCTTCTGACCTGACTCTGTTCTACCTTTGCCTATTACTGATTATACTAATCAGATTTATGTTTTCCAGAAATATCATCAAGCCACACACAATAAAGATGGTTCCAGTCCATGAACCCCTGTATCCCTCTCCCTCCGGAGAAACCTTAACTGCCCCCTCCTATCATTGCCCGATTCAGCAGGAAGTAGTTAGATCAAGTCAGCAGGAAGTAGTTAGATCAAGTCTTCGCCCTTTTTCCCTAATAGCAGTTAGAGTTTCTACTTGGACAGGAAGAATTGATGCAGGACATTTGGCACCCTAGCCAGCTCAGCGGAGCTGGCAGACCTGCCACCTCCTCCTTGGCGGTGTCGGTGCTGTGGCAGCCAGCTGAAGAAACAGCGGGCTGGATGACAGGCAAGGAGGGGGACCTCCAACCCCCACCGGAGGCTCCAATAGCCAAAAAGGCAGAACAACTGCCGAGGAGACACCTGTGCCTTGGTGTCTCCTTCACTTTACACTTAGGACTAAATGTGGAATCTCCATTTCCTATGCCTAGGTCAATTTCATGTGCATTTCCTAGGCCTCAATTCCATGAATGGACTGTGTTCGTTCATTGATACATTCATTTACCTTGCCCCTGGCCGAAGGGACTTTGTTCATTCGTTTCCTGGCCAAGGAACCCATACACCTATATATACCCCGAGACTAAAAGCCTAAAGGTGGAGACGGGGAAAGGCCGGGACAGAAACGGAGAGAGCTTTTCTCTCCCCACTTGAGTTCTCTCTCTCTACCAGGAGCTTTAGTGTTTTCTATATTCTTTTATGTAAATAAATTCTGTCTTACCACTGGAAAAAAAAAAGAAAATGCCATGAAGGCTATGTTAAACAGTTTGATGAAAACATTTCAGATTGTATATGAAACCAGCACATTTCATCCCTTGATTGCACTAATGTACGCAGCTGTGATTTAATAAAAAAGGTCTCCCCTATTATCCTCTATCACAGGGATCTATTTTATTCCCTCTGTGTTTCCTTATGTATTTTTTTCCTTCTTGACTAGTTCCCTCACTAGAGTGTGTCATATGGGAAGACACTGACTGTCTTATTCTCATGGTTGTGCCAGAGTCTGGCCCAGTGACTGTTACAAAGACTTTAATACTATGTTAACCAGTTTGATTAAAATATTTCAGATTGTATATAAAATCAGCACATTGTACTCCAT
>CAUYON010135329.1:0-18845 GCA_963573935.1 Arctocebus calabarensis | reverse complement strand
TTTTGAGACAGAGCCTCAAGCTGTCACCCTGGACAGAGTGCTGTGGCATCACAGCTCACAGCAACCTCCAATTCCTGGGCTCAAGCGAGTCTCCTGCCTCTGCCTCCCAAGTAGCTGGGACGATATGCCCCGCCACAACACCTGGCCATTTTTTGGTTGCAGCCGTCATTGTTGTTTGGCGGGCCTGGGCTGGATTCGAACCCGCCAGCTCAGGTGTATGTGGCTGGCGCCTTAGCCTATTGAGCCACAGGCACCAAGCCGAGATGGAGATTCTTCAGCATGATGAGGCTGCCTCACCCCAGCTCTCAGTCTCAGTGAGTGTTTAAAGCAGGTGGGAACCAAGCCATCTGCTCCAGGACCAGTGCTCTGCTGTGGCACCAAAGTGTTTCCCAGTGTCAGTGGCTATGACTTTGGGGAATGGTGGAAAGTTTGTTGAGCATGTGTTGTATCCTGGGCATGGTGCTAGGCATTTTAAATCTATAGGAGCTCCCATTACCCATGGTTTCACATTCCACAGTCTCGTTTACCCATGATCACCCCAAAATAGGTGTGTACAATAAATTAAGATATTTTGAGGAGAGACCACATTCACATAACTCTTCTTACAGTGTATTATTATAATTGATGTATTATTAGTTATTATTCTGTGCCTAATGTCTAAATTAAACTTTATCATAGGTATGTATGTATAGGAAAAAACACAGTATAGATAAGAGGTGGTGTTTTCTGCCATTTGAGGAATTCACTGAGGCATCTTGGGACGTACCCCCTGCAGATAAGAGGGGGACTACTGTACTGTTGTGTTTAATCTTTATAAGTCCCCTAGAAGACTGGCTTTGTTCATTAGCTTTATGGATGGGAAGTTGTAAGGTTAAATGGCTTGCTCCGTCTTACATAACTGCTAAATGACAGAGTCTGGGTGGTAACCCACTGTGTCTGACCCCAGATGCCATGACTCCATTGTGAGCTACAGGAGGAACCTTTTCAGCCTTGAGTTGTAGCTGTTAATAATGCAGATAGGAAATTATTTTAAGCAATTTAGTCAAACGATCAAAGGTACAATGTTAACATGTATATGACAAAGTCTCTTATAGAAAGCATGATCTAGGTGTGTTCACGCATTTTAAGGTTCCCATATTGCTCCTGTGTGACTTACCAGCTAACATTGATGAGCACGGCTGTAGTCAGACCTGGGTTCGAATCCTGCCCTCACCACATGCAGCATCATGGACAGGTGCTTATTTCCTTGTTCAGGACATGAGATAATCTCCCCGATCCATCCTAAGCATCGAATGTGGCAACACACTTCCCATCTGGTCCCTCACCCAGCCCTGCCCTTCTCGTTCTCAGCAGATAGCGCCTCCTGTTTCAGAGAACAAAGGCTGGTCAGCTCAGCTGCCCACGGTTCCTCTCCCTTCCTCCCTTTCTCGCCTGATTCAACTCCAAGTGGTAAAATAACCTTATACAAAGTTCTAGTACAAATTTACCCCTGGTACCACTTGTTCCATCATCAGCACAAGAATTTTCAGTCAAATCCAGACTGGGATTGTGAGTCATTTCTATTGGGAATAATTGGATAAAAGGGGAACTGACAAGTTTGGAATGTTAAAGCAAAAAATATCTGCTCTGCTTTGGCAAGCTAAGTAGGTAACTCAGAGGCTGCCATTTTTATCTCAAGCATATACATTATCTATTTTTTTAAGACAATGATGGGACCAAGAAGGTAGAGGTCAACAACATCAAATTGTGAAATTTAAAAAGTGTGAGCATTTGCACAGAGGACAAGAGAAAAGGGATTTAGAACGGCACCAGCTTTTCTCATTTGGGCGAGTAGCTGTTGAGGCAATTAAGAGAGGGAATAAGTTTGGGGCCAGAGAGCCACAGAGATGAAGATGATTCATTTGAAATTGCATTTCATCACTGCCCTCTTTGGAAAGAGTAACTTGGATTCTGAGCTTATCCTAGTCTGTTTGCCTTTGCTCTGGAACTTCTTCCACTGAGGCACTGCAGAAAAATTCCTAAAACACAAATTAGACCTGGACTGCCTTCCCCAGTGCCTAAAAATTCATATGCAAACCATATAACATGGCATAGTAAGTCCTCACAGTCTTACCATTTCCTACTTCCACACCTACCCTCCCCTGTGCTCCAGACATCCCATTTACCTGTCCTAAAACACAGTAAAACCCCTATGAGTTGACCACCCAAGGACTGTAACAAACTGGTCAGCTTACTGAGGTGGTCAACATAAGGAACAAAGCCTCCTGTACTGATACGTACATGTGGGGCATGTCCTGTCTATGAAAAGTAGGTCAACTTGAGGTGGTCAACTACGGAGGCTCTACTGTATATGATGGTGTCTGACAACATTTATTTCCTTAGCTTAGTATGTTGTTTCTCCGGTTGGGAAACTTCTCTAACTCCATTTCCATCCAATAAACATTCTTGAAGATGCAAATCTAATGTTATTTCTTTGGTGAAGGCTTTTCTGATTTGAAGC
Organism: Arctocebus calabarensis; assembly: GCA_963573935.1. NCBI lineage: Eukaryota > Metazoa > Chordata > Mammalia > Primates > Lorisidae > Arctocebus > Arctocebus calabarensis. The sequence goes on along the minus strand of CAUYON010135329.1, from coordinate 16,345 downwards.
AGAGCTGCTTTCCTCTCCTATTCCTGCAGCATTTATTCATGTGTTGTTCTTGCCCCGGGGTCCATTTGCTTAGGACCCTCTTTCCCACACTAGATTATGAGTCCCCGAAGGACAAGGATCTCGTCTTATTCATCTCTCTGCCCAGTGCTGTAACTGGCGTGTAATAGCCACCCAATAATCATTTGTTGAATTAATAAAATAGCAAGCAGACACGTTGAATTAATAAATGCCTAACTTAATGAACAGCATATTTACTGTGGTTAAAAAACATGTATCCTAGAAAAACCTCTGAAAGGATACAGAGAAATTGATAACAGTGGTTTGCCTTGGGGGAAGGAAACGGTGGCGAGAGAACAGGGAAGGAGAGAGAGCCTTCCCCTGTAAGTTGTGGGCACTTCAATTTTGCACCATGTGCATTATATGATACATGCCAAACTAGTCTAATTTGATACGTGTGTGTAGCAAAACAATATAATATCAAAAGGTTTCCTCATTTTTTTCCTTGCAAAAACTTAGATTGTTGGTAGAAGTTTATGATACAGTTGTCTTTTATCAGCTCTCATCTGGGTTTCATTTAGGTCTAGAGTTAAATTGGTGTCCAGAAACTGGGCTATGCCTGACATGGTAAGTAAGGACCCGCCAAACTGTGTTGAAACCTCCAAATCTTAAATAGTTAGAAGCCAAAGTGGCTGAACCACCGTCCCCTCTCTCTACCCTGGCCTCATGTCTATTTTTGAGGTCTTGGGGGATTAGCTATTCGGGGAGGGGGGAATCTGATCACTGGGAACCCAGCACACGAGATGAATTTTTTAATTCTTGTTAAGGGCTGTGAACTTGTCAGTTTCCAGGCCTGGGATTTAAAGGCTTTTTTAGATCAGACAAAAGAGTGGTGGATTAGGCAGTATATAAATAAATTTGGCATCCTGTGTGTGGTGCAATCTTAGTTCTGGGTATGCCTAAATTTCCATGGTTCCCTTTTGTCAGCATCAGGGTGATTAATGAGGTTTGAGATGACGTCCTGTTTGTAAGGTAGCCCAAGCCCTGTCCTTCACTGCAGATGGTTTCTGCACCATTTTGCCTGCTGTTGTAGCTTAAGGATACTACCAGCATGTCTGGAGCCATAGACAGAGTGTCATGGTAAAAGTGCTGCATTATGAATCTCAGCTAAACTAGCCATATGATTTAACCTCTCTGAGTCTTCCTCGACAAAATGGGAATAATCAGACTAATCTCACAGGGTTCCCCACATAGGATTTTTTTTAAAGAATTAAATTATGTGATTGGTAAAGCGCCTGTGATCTAATGGGAATTCAACAAATGTCAGTTTCCCTGCCCACTGCCCTGGAATAACGTATTGGTTTATCTAGATAACAGATGTTTTTGCATAGTGAAGCACAACTATGTTAAATTCCTAGTATTGAATGTGTGTAAGGCGAAAGTCACTCCTCTTGAAATAATGTTCTTTGTTCCTTGTCAATAGCTTACTTGTTTTCTCTTCCTGCACACCTTGAAAACTGTTTCTCAAGGTTCAAATCTTACAGCACTTGGATTTTGTCATATAATATTTGACCTTTCACTAATATGTTTAAATTTTTTATGGTAATTAAAAGTTGCATTTTTTAAACACAAAAAGCTAATACCTTTCACGACAAGAAGAGTGTTTATTTGGGAAATTTGTGCTTCCCCTCTTGAAACACCACAGGCAAAAATTTAAGTCCCAATCTGACTCCTAAATTAAAATCGTAGAATCCCCAAAACATAACTTCAGAAGATTTGTTTGCAAAGGCAACCTGAACTTACTTCTCAAGTCAGTTCTTTCTCCCCCTGGCATTTGAAAGCACGTTAATCCAGGCTCACTCATAAAGCTCAGCAGCAGGGGATCATTGTTGCTTGGTTTATTATGGGCAGACCGGACTGGTTTGAACTGAGCAGAGGAAGTTAATTAACGAATGTTTTAGTTGGCTCTAACAATGAATAACCAGTTCTTGTTGGACACCATCTTAACGCACCATACAACATTATAAGATTTGGGGGGGAGGGGGGAGGGGGGTGGGAAATCGCCTATCAGAATCTGTAATGCGGGAATTTGCCGGGACTGCCCTAATCTGTTTCCCAGGTTGTTCGAACCAGTTCAAGAGCAGTTAAATAAGGTTATGTAAGTGACATGTGATGTAGCCCAAAATAGTGACTGCAAACACAGGCTGCTGTTGCTGGACAACTGCTTTAAAAAAAAAAAGTCTTACAGCAGGACAACAAATGGGCCTTTAAAAATGAGGGAGAGATTTAAGCACAAAGTTAATTTTAAAAGGGATTTGGTGAAATTGCCTTTCGGATGCTGACAATAAATGTTTTTGGTTTTGTTTTTGTTTTTTGGACAAAGGGAAATTTATACTGTGTGTAAGATTTGGTTATTCTAGAATTCCCGTGAGGGGTGGTTAGTGAAGAGATAGATATCCTGTGCCCGTGTTTGAATGAATAAGAACAACTAAACCCTCAGATTTGCTAAAGGCTCTGGCATCTAACAAATTACTAAGCAGTATATCATTTTAGATAGCGATAAATCTTAAACTATTTTATAAGTCACTGTCCCTTTTAGTTAAACTCTCTTGTAGCTTCACGATGTGAAAAAGAAAACATTTTATATAACATGCGAAGCATTAAGAATAAGGTTTTAAAGGAAAACAAAATTCTCTGGGTGAAATTTATTTGACAAGCATATTTTTTTAAATGGAAAATGAAAACAGCAAAAGGGTTTAAGCTTTGCCTTAACTGTCATCAAGAGATTCACACCCCAACTTTAGAGTCCCATAGTGACCTCATCTTTTGGGTTCCCTGCCTGTTAATGAGCTCCAAAGCAAGGGAACCGAGAAGTAGGAGTAAAATGTAGGAGAAGTGGGGTGCCTGGGGGAAGCCTGGGACCCTGGTTGCAGGACTCACTTGCACGTGTCTCTGTTACTGAGAGCTGAGCCTCGGGAACTCACATTAGGTTCCCGCTCTGTTTCTAAGGCACCTGCTACATAGCACATTTTCCCACTGTGATTCTGAACAAATTGAGTTATAAAGAAAAGGAGTGGCTAGTGGAAGATAAAGTATTACCCTATTTTGGAGAAGTAAGTGACTCCTGGTGATAAGAGTCAAAAGGGTCTGTGGCCTGGGCCCCAGAATTAGCCCTGGGTACTACACAGCTGGGTCAAGGCAGAGGTCCCCAAGACGGGAGGCTGAGTTCCTCCTCCCTGAGTGGGTTCTTCCCTGAGAGGAGGAAGAGGTGCTGAGGTTGCCAGCCAGGCTCACCCTCAGGGTCCTCCAAGCAGAGTGAGTAAAGGAAATAACAAGAGGCCTGCAACGTGACTTCTCGGGACTCTCTCCAGCGGGGAGAAGTCAGAAGTGAGGCAGAAGCTTCCCCTGTAGGAGGCTTCATCTGAGGCCCCAGCTCTGCCTCTCTGCGGGATGGGAAGGAATCTGGGTTCTGGGCCAGGAGCAAAATGTAGTGAGTGTGTTTGTCTTATTTTCTATCATCATTCCCCTGTGTGTAAAGGGCTGTGCTCTCAAAGCATGGTAAGCCGGTGTTTCAAAACATGGAAGTTGGGGCGTTCTGTTCATAACATGTAGTTCAAGCACCTTCTTCTCTGGGTTCTTCTTTAAAGATTCGTTAGGGTAGAATGGAAGAAAAGTATCTTGTACGCAATACTAATATGAAACCAATATATAAACAACTATATACCTATGGGAAAGAAAAACAGAGGAGAGGGAAGAGGGAGGGCATTTGGCGGGATCTCACCTAATGTGGGCAGTATGAGGGTGTTCAGCACACCCCTGGGTGAAGGGCTCAACTTCAACTTGAACTTTACCTTAGAATGAAAACAGTGTAACGTAAACATTTGCACCTTCATATCAATCTGAAATTAAAAACAAAACAGATTCTTCAGGGTATTTATGGATGTTTGCCGTAGTTTTAGGGCTTTTGGAACCTGCTTCTTTTCATACCTAACTTTTCCAGTGTTTTGCCATCCCGCTTATCAGCCAGGCTTATTGAGGATAGGGTGATTTTTCCAGGTGTGGTTAGAGGAGCAGGGCATTGACAGAGAGCTGCAGGAGTTATATGTGTCAGTGAAGGTGGAATTGAGCCAGAGAAAAGCAAACTAGGACTCCTCCCTAAGATCTAAGGGGGTATAAAAATGGTAATAGCGGGGATGGGGAGAGGGGTGGAGTTGCACCAAGTGTTACTACTAGGTAGGGCTGGACACTAGCAGGTCAGCAGGTTGGGGAAATGGGCACTGCGAGCCCCACTCTCATCTGTGTTTCAGGGTGACTGTAAGAATGGCGTTTAGAATTCAGGACGGACCTGTAAGTCTACGTCTGAAGAGATATAAATATACAGAGAACCAATCTTAGGAGCTTTTCATTTTCTTAAAATAAGCCACAAACTATTTTGAACTTTAATAATAGTAACAGTAAAACATGAACATTAAAAACACCAGTAAAAATAATCCCGTGTTAGCAGATCACATGCTCTGGTCTGAGCTTTGGTTACTTTTCCTAGAACGGCCCTAAGTTTGCTCAGCACATGTCCGACCTGCCCTCAGCCCTGCCCTGTGCCTCAGTGGCTCACTGGAATGTTGAACATGGTGCCTAAAAGCTTGGACTCAAGAAGCAGTGAAGAGCCCCTAGAAGGCCTCTCAGCAGACGAGCCCTGGGTTTCCAGTGGAGTACAAAGCACTGACCAGGGCAAATGGACAGTAGCTTGGGGGTGGCGGGCTTCATTTCAACCAGGCAGTTCTTTTTTTTTTTTTTTTTTTGCAGTTTTTGGCTGCAGCTGGGTTTGAACCCGCCACCTCTGGCATATGGGGCCCGTGCCCTACTCCTTTGAGCCACAGGCACTGCCCTCAGGGTAGTTCTTTTCTTGTTTAGCTTTAAAAAATTACTTCTTACATGAAAGAAGTAATTACATGTAAGAAGTAATTTTTTAAAGCTTTGAAATTAAAGTTAAAGAATTATTAGATTTGAAGTGGTTAATTAGTAGAGGCAGGTACACTAGTTTCAAGTCCTGTACAATTAAAATAAGAAGACGCAGGAGGACATAGAATGGCAGTAATGCAATGATAACAGCAGCAACGCAGTGATTCCTTGAAGCCTAACTGTATGCCGGTGACTGTTTTAAGTGCTTTATGTGATGTATTTCTTACCCAAATGCATGAGATCAGTGCTTTATAACGCCCATTTAACAAATCAGGCCACTGAGGTACAAACGGTGAAGCACCTTGTCTAAGGTCACACAGAGAATAAGGAAGAATTCAGACTCACCAAGAGAGCCTGGAGTAAGAAAGGAAGGATTCATGGACTCACGAGAAACTCAGGACTTTATGGAACATAGAGGATTGTGGGGAGAAGGGGTGCAAATCAAGCATGACCCTGAGGCTTCGGGTTCAGCAGTGGGTTGTCGCTTTAAAATTGGGAATATAGGAGACTACCTGTTGGCTGGGGACATTACATTTGATTTGTGAAGGGTCAGAGACTTTCGGGTGGAGACATTCCGGGAACAGGAGGATGTGCGGATCTGAAACCCAGATCAGAGAAAGGGGCTGTGGGCTCACAGGGCACTGGCAGCCTCCTGGGCATCCTCGTGTTACCAGACTGGGAGGAGACCGCCTGCTCCTCCCTGGCCTTCATCCAGACCAGTGGCTCACTGCACACTCAGCTGTGTCCCTGCCTGTCCCTGATCTTTTGCTTGGATCACCCGCCCACCTCTCCTCTCCATGTTTCAAATCTAAGACCCTCCTTGCAGCTCACCTCAGACGCCTGCTTTCTCCATAGAGGCTCCTCCTCCCCCAACCCAGATGCAATTGCGTCTTCTAAAGTCATGCCGTATCAATACAAGGCGATTTATCTCAGTTGTTTCTGTTTCCCCCCAACATCATCCCACCCCCTAGAGCATAAAGTCTTAGCGAGAATGGACTAGCCTTTGTCTCTTCACATTGCTTTAAAAAATCTTTGTGAAATGGAGTTGAATTATTGTCTGGGAACACATTGTCTATCCCAGAACCTCTTCGTGAAGGCCTTTCTCTTCAGCCTGTTCATCCCTGAGAATCTGCCACCTCCACCCTCTCTCGTCACAAGGCTCCTGCAGAATGGAACGCACCCTCCGGGCCCATCTTTCGTTTTGCCCCAAACATATGTGCCTGTGTAATTGAAATTAGGTGATACTGAAAAACAGTCACGAACCATCAGGAACAACAATAGAGGGAAGTCCTAGCTTTCGAGAATCCGACACTAGGCTGTGACCTTGGGCGCTAGCCTAGAGTCCTTTGCGATGTTACAAACCGATTGGAAAGTCCTGTCTTCTTACCCTGTGTTCACTCTGATAGAGTTCAACACTCTCACATCCTCGCCAGTTGACTTAAAGACGGGATCAGAGCTGCCTGGTGCTTGTCTTGTCTCAAGTGAGCTCTTCTTATCAAGAGCCCTTCCTAACCCAGTGGTGACATCGGCTCCTGCAGGGGCACTCTAAACTCATTTGTATTTAATTAACAGTTGATTGTGTCCTTTGAATTTTCTCATCCCAGTTTTTTCAAAGAGTGGAGTAACCAAGTAGATGATGGATGGTAACTCTGTTACCCCACCACTTTGTTTCATTTCCTTTTTGAACCCTTATTTTGGGCCAGGCTTTATGCCTCTTGCCTTATGTATGTTCATTTGAGGCCATGTAACAGCCTAGACAGTAGGCATTACTTTCTCCGTTCTAGGCTTAGAAACCTTCAGCCGTTTGGCCGAGGGTCTCACAGCTGCTTGCTGACTCAGTTAGCTCTGAGATGCAGCTGTGTCTGGTGACAAAGCCAGGCCCCCTTCTCCTCCTTGCCTTCCCTTCCCCCATCTTTTCTGGTTCTTGATTTATTCATGCTTTAAGGCTCTATTCTCACATAATCTGTATTTTCTCATTTGAGAAGAGCCCAAGGACATAGCATACGTTGGTTCTTGATTTCAAAGTAACTAAAAATTTTTAAATAATTTTCATTAAGAATCCCCAAAAAATTAAAAAGCAAGAAGAATTTCTATTTGGGTAACTTTAACTTGCAAAATAAAACTCATAAAAAATTTTTTCATTGAGTTCAATCACCTTTAAGATAATGAAATTAGCTTTTAAACATAAATTATTCTACAATACTGTGGCTTAAAACAATCGGGGAAAAAGTGATATCTTTGGTTTTTTATTTTTGAACTCAACTTTGTTTTAGATCCATAAGGCATATTTTCCCTTTTATTTGAGCACAGCTTGTTTTCTGTAAGTCTTAAAATTTGTGAAAGACATGTACCAGTTGACCTAAGCGTCCTGGTACTTCTTCCAGATTTATTCTAACCTTGGAGGCTTTATATTTTCTAGAATGGCTGCCTTGTGCCCCAAAAGCTGCCACAACCTCAGCCGAGAGGTGCATTGAGCTGGTGCACACGGACGAACGAGTGACAGAAGTTCCCTGAGCCCTACTGGACAGATTTTTTATTCTTAAAACAAAATGATTTTACATTCAAATGATTCTGTGAAGGCAATGATTTAAGGCAACCTAACCAACTGCAGTGGAGAGTGATGTGGACTGAATGGGGGGAGTTATTTTAGGATGTAGGGTGCCAAGAAGGCCTAGAATCCTTGCTTAGGATTCTGCCCCTGGGTTAAGCTGATTTCTGCCTTTCACAAAACCATCTGCTGCTTCCTCTCAGATCCTCAGAGTTCTTCTACTTAATTGGTAGAAGAGGGGGCCTAGTTGGAAAGTTAGAATACTGGAGATGCGGCAAAAATGATTGTATGTGTGACTTGTTTGTAAACCAGTTACTTAGGAGCCAGTAGGTCTTCTGTGAACATTCATTGCTGGGGGTCTATATGCAGCATATCATATGCACATATAAGTTACGTACATATCTTGTATGTGTATTATGCTTGATAAGTAACCATTCATTCATTCCTCCAGTATTTATTGAGTTTCAATTATTACCAGGCTATCTACTGTTTGTAGTGTCTCTCCTTTCTCCAGAAGCTTATCGACTTTCTTTAGTGCCCAGTCGAGCACCATGGTATGAGTAGATGGAGGCTTGACAAATTTTATTCAAAAGTTTTATTTTAAGGGCCATGCGTGGTGGTTCACACCTGCAATCCCAGCACTCTGGGAGGCTAAGATGGATGGATTGCTGGAGGTCAGGAATTTGAGCAAGAGCAAGACCCCATCTCTAAAAAGTAGCTGGGCATTGTGGCAGGTACCTTTAATCCCAGCTACTTAGGAGGCTGAGACAAGAGGATCACTTGAGCCCAGGAGTCGGAGGTTTCTGTGAGCTATGACACCATGGCACTCTACCAAGGGGAACACAGTGAGACTTTGTCTCAAAAAAAAAAAACAAGAAAAGAAAAGAAAAATTTTATTTTAAGTGGATATGTTTGAGTGTTCAAATCATATCCCATTTACTTTAAACTATTATTTCTCTTCATTTTATGGAAATGTTTATGTTTTTTCCTTTGGAGTATCTTGATTACAGAGCTTGCTACCGCCTAACTGGACAAAACTTTATGTAAGTTTCTATAAGGATAAATAATAATCATCTATTTGAAAATTGTGGGACATTTGCATTTCTTCTAAAGCTTTTAATTTACTGGTTTCCAATTTATTATACAAATGCTTGAGTATAATACATATTAGTATACCAGTATTGATAGACTAGTTGTGTTTTTTTTTTTAACTTTGGGGTGATGGATTAATTACATTCTTTATTGAAATATCCCATGGGTGCTTATTTTCTTCAAAAGTGAAATATGTAAGATGGTGGCAGCTTCCCATTAATGTTTTTGAAAATTAAGCTGTTTATGGATTTAACCTAATCTTCATCTGTTAAAATGAATTCATCAGAAAACAAAACAGTCATATGAAAGGTTTACTACTTCTGAGAGAAACTTGTATTATAGAGGCTGAATCTGATCTTCTCATTTCCCCATCACTGAGGTCCTCTCTGGGGAGCCTCTCCAAGTATTTCACTGAGGTCCTCTCTGGGGAGCTCCCCAAGTATTTCCAACTCCCTGCCTTGTGGGCATGGGCGATGTCCAATTCCTGGCCCCCTTGTGGTTGGCCGGGGTCATTGCACTGGATAGGAGCAAGGAGTAGTGAGCGGTGGTCCCTTGTAGGCTGGGGTGTTCAGGTTTCTTAAGACAGATTCTACAGACCCTCTGCCTTTGGACTGACATTTGCTATGCTGTCTCCATCATTCTGAGGCCTGGACTGAGACGACATGGAACAGAATTCCCAGCTTAACTAATTTATTTGCCTAATTTATTCATCTTTTGGCTCTGTTAGTTTTTCTCTGTTGCTGATTTTTTTTCTTTTCACTTATTTCTACTCATTATTATTTCATTACTTCTATTTACTTTGGGTTTAGTTTCTCTTGTTTCTTAAGATAGAATCTTAAGTCATCAATTTTTGTAAACCTTTCTTCTTTTCTGTTTATAAAGTTAAATTTTTTTTTGCCAAGTACTGCTTTTACTGTATCTCATAGATTTAGGAAGTTGAATTTTTATTATCATTTAGTTTGAAATATTCAGTAATTTTCCCTGCGATTTCTTCTTTGACCCATATATTATATTGCTTAATTTTCAGCTACATGGGGCTCTTTTAGATACTTTTTTTGTTATTGATTTCTAATGCAATCCCTTTATGTTCAGAAAACATATTTGCATGATTTTAAGTCTTTTACAATTCAAAAATTGTTTTATAACTCAGGATATGTTCTGGCTCAGTGAATGTTCCACATATTCTTAAAAAGAACATGTGTGCTGTGCAGTTGTGTTACCTGTATGTTAACTAAGTCAAGATATTTGATGATACTGTTCACATCTTCTTATCCCTACTGATTTTCCAGGGATTATTCTTTTAGTTGCTGAGATAAGAGATGATTATGAATTCATCTTTTTTTCTTTAAGATTTGTCAATTTTTGCTCAATGTATTTTGAAGCTCTGCTTTTAGATGCATAGATATTTAGGATTATTATATCTCAATTCAGTTGTTATGAAATCACAGTCTTTATGTTTGATGTTTTTCATCTTCAGTCTTCTTTATCTACTATTAATAGTCACCCTGTGTTTAGGGTTTGCTTTGTATTTTTTTCATTGTAGGCCTTTAACCTGTCTGTAATTTTATATTTAAGATGCATTTTAGCACCACACTTGAGTCTTGTTTTTTCAATCTAGTCTACGGCCTTTAACTTATTTATTTTTGTGAAAGGGTCTTGCTTTGTCAGCTTGGCTAGAGTGCATCATCATAGCTCACTGTACCCTCAAACTCAAAGTCTCAAGCCATCATTCTGCCTCAGCCTCTTGAGTAGCTGGGATTATAGGAATGCATCACTATGCCCATGTGATGTTTTTAATTTTTTGTAGAGATGTGGTCTTGATTTTGCTCAGGATGGTTTTGAACTCCTGGCTCAAGCAAAACTTCCGCCTCAGCTTCCCAAAGTGCTAGGATTACAGGCATAAGTTACCGGATGACTTTTTGACTTTTGATTAGAGTGTTTAAATCATTTACATTTAATGCACTTACTGATATACAATTCTTGGATTCATACCTTTTGTTTTGGTATTTTCTTTTTGTTCCCTCTGTTAGATGTTCACTTGTCTTTCCTTTTCTATCTTGTTTGGGTCATTTGCTCATATTCCATTTTATGCCTCTCCTGGTTACTGAGAGCTACATTTGTTAATATTCTGGTGGTCATGTCACATTAGGGTTTCTCAAATATTAGTGTATGTCATAATTATGGTTATAGAAAGCCCAGATTTGTAGGTGCTATCCCAGAGTTTCTGAGTTACTAAATTTGGGATGAGTACTGTGAATTTAAATTTCAGGGGTTCTTAGATTGAGATTGGTGCCAAAGAACCATTATTCTAGAGCAGTAATTTTCAACCAGTGCCATGGGAGGATCTTAGGCGTGCCACAAAAATTTTTGAAGATTATTAATTAAATTAACCATGAAATAAAAAAAGGTTGAAAAACACTGCTCTGGAGGTTATAGGATGTATTCAGCCCTCCATATCCATGGGTCATGAATTCAACCAACCATGGATCAAAAATATCCAAAGAAAAATATAGAAACAAGAGTACAATTAAAAATAATATAAAACATCCAACACAATATAACCACTATTTACATAACATTTCTAGCTGCTCTGGCAGTCCTCAAGTCTGTTCTCTGCACTTTGGGGTCTGTAAGTCTGCAGCATTCTGCTTGGTTTCTAACCACCTGGCTCTACCCTGAGTACAAGGCCTTCAGGGGGAAAGCCATTCAAACATGAATCTTATCTAGAGAGTGATTCTCTCTTTTTTTTTTTTTTTTTTCAAAAACCCATTTTCATCCAGCTTCTGCCTACCGTTGGTCACTCCCCAGTGCCTTCAAACCTTCCTGTCTGCCCCTACTCCCTTGTAGACAGCTTATAATAATCTGTGGGAGTTTTATTTGATTTCGGCTATTCTGCCATTACTAGAAGCAGAAGTTTCCTCCCAACAGATATGACGAGTGAGAAATGAACCTTTGTTTTGTTTACCACTGATTTTTTTAAATTACAGGATTATCCCTGTGTCTGTATATTCTAATAATAACTTAGCTACTCATTTGCTCTGAGGCCAGGTCTGAGAACTTTCAAGTGAACTGCTAATGGTGTCCCCTGCTTCCATGCCTCCAATCTATTGCGTAATCTTTGGATTAACATTTCTAAAACATGGCTCTGAAACTCACACCGTCTAAGCAAGAATCTGCAGTGGCATCCTACTGACTACTCCATAAAAATCTGAGTGCCTTAGCTGGTCGTTCAGGGCTTCCCTGTCAGGTCCCCAGCATTCTGACTATCTGCCGTATGTGAGCATTATAGTAGAAATCGTTTACCCCAGAAAGCTGGCTTGTGATGTATTCTGGATTGTAACTGTCTTAACACTAGGTGAACACAGTACTTAAATAATACATAATCTGATCAGAAGTTTTTCAAGTCTTCTAAATGCATTCTCTTGTTTTTGTCATGGTGGTTTTAATATGGATTAAGAGATGATACACATTACATGTTTGTGTAGGTACAGTTAAAATCTTTAATGTTTACCCAATTAAAAATATAAATGATGAAATTGAAAACTATTATGATGTGTGCAGCAGTACATTACATCTCTATCCCCTGTTTGTGGAAAAGGAAACATTGTATCGGGAAGAAAATCATTTTGCAATTGTTACAATTGTTGCAGTAGGAACATGGATTTTCCTTTTTTTGAGACATACTTTCTTTTTTAATTGACACAAAATTGTACATATTTATGGGATACATAGTGGTACACATTATATATAGGATTTGTAAGTGTTATTTATCTTTTACAACTCCTGATAGAACAGTTCTAGCTTTTGAAAGTCTCTGCTTTTGAGTGCCCAGAAAAGAAAATATTTCAGTATGTATGTGAGACAGTGGCTGTTTCTTGTGTATTCTTGTATGCCTACAATCTAAAAGTCTTATTTATTATAAATTCATAGAAAGTGGAAAAAACCTTAAACTACATCAGAGTAGTGTACCCCAGATGCAAATGTTTTGTGGCCTTGCACACATTGACGATTCCCCTTAAGTAATTACTGAATTAAAACAAAATTGTCTTTAGTTATTTCTTTGGACTACAAAGTTTATTCACGTCAATGTGTGTTATAGATGTGTGGGTTTTGTATTCAATCACATACCATGCAAAAGGTATGCACTGCTAACTGCCAATAGAGATGCTGGCTACTCAAATCCTTACTCAAAGAATCTCCTTTTGCTTCTCATTTCCAGAGAGCACTTTTATCAGTGTCCTATTAAACAATCAGTAAATTATATTGCAAATTAATTGTGGCACAGCAATATTTTCAGACTTTCTGTATTCTGCTTCCAGAATGTGATTATCTTTTTTAGGAAACCACTTTACTGATTCTAGCACTTCTTATGAATAATGGCAATAATAATTATTTTCTCACCTATCTCGTAGGATTATTGTAAGGCTTGCATAAGATACTACTGTAACATGACCTTAAAATTTTATTTTGAAAGTGAGAATTCTTCTCAAAGACATAATATTAATCAGTTACCATCTTTACTATGGACATTGATTACCCTTGTGTAATTATGTACACCTACCTGTATTCACTAAAAGCCTTCCATTTTTTTTAAAGGCATTAGATTATTATAATGGTGAAGTTTCATTTCTTCATTTTGATAAATTTCTGTATTCTATTACCATTGTTTTATTGTTGTTATTCCTAAGAGCAACTAGAAATGTCACAGAGAATGTGCTCTAGATTAAATTATTTCAATCACATTAAGCCATGCACATTATTGAGTATTTGCTGTAATTTACTGAGTAATTCTCGACCATGTGAATGCGATGGTACTAGACTGAAGGGCGTGTCTTGGAGACTGTCCCCTTTGTTACAATTGTCCCGTGGGCTCCCACTCTTCTTTGTGTATTTGCAGTGAGCAGGGACTCACACCTGACTTCTCTCTCCAGTCTACGTTCACCCACCATACGACCTCACCCAGTCTCGTGGCTTAAAATAACATCCGCACGCTGGAATGACCTCTCCACCCCAGCCCTCTCCCTAACTCTGGGGCTGTGGCTCTAACTGCCACCACCTCCACTTGCATGCCTGTCCGTGTCCTCCCACACCCCATGTGCAGGACTGGAGTAATTCCCCAGGAACCACATGTAGACTTCTGCCATCTTCCCCTTTTCAATTAATGGTGGTTCCATTTTTCTGCTTGTTTAGCCCAAGAATCTTAAGTTCCTCCTTAACTCCCTTTTTCCTCCAGTCTGTCAGCAAATCCTAGCAACTCTTCCTTCAGAATGCAAGCACTTCTCACCACGTCGTGGTGCTACACTGACTCAGCCACCCTCGCCTCTCCCCTGGATGATGATGATGGCGTGAATAGGGCCTCCGCAGTCCTGCACGCTCTGGCTCACATCAGCACGTCATCCTCATCTTTTCTTACTCTCTGCTCATTCACTCTGGTATCCCTGCTGCTCCTAAAACCTGCCAGGTGTCCCTCCTCGCCCCTGCCCTACTTCATTTGCTTTTCTCTCTGCCCGGTATATTTTCTTCCACTGTCCCACTGTCCACACAGTTACATTGAAGGATTTTTAGACTCCATTTAAAATTACTTTCCCTGGGCTGGGGATGTGGGTGGATTGCTTGAGCTCAGGGGTTTGAGACGAGCAAAAACAAGACACTGTCTCTAAAAATAAATAAATAAATAATAAGGTAAAATATCATAAAATAAAATAATAAAAGAAATAAAATAAAATTCACCTTCCCATGAGTCCCTCCCTGTTGCTCTAAAATTTCAGTACCCTCTGCCCCCTCCCTTGTATCATGCACACCTTCCCTTCATTTGCTCCCTGGCACTCCCTTACTGCTTAACATTTTTCGTTTTTTCTGATCACCTTGTCTATTATCTGTCTCCCCCAATTGAATGAAAGTTAACAAGATTATCTGCCTGCCTGGTACCTACCTATGGATGGTTAGGAGCTATTTCTGAATCAATAACAGAGCTGGGTTACAATCTCATACAGTGCCAGTAAATGGCATTCTCTTAGCCTATGCTGTGCCCCCACCTGAATTATTATTTTAGTTCCAAGTTGGTTCACAGACTGAAATCGTTAAACATTTCCAGTTGTGTCATTTCAAAGTCTTCCCGCTGGTCTCATGTGTAAATGGTGGACAGGCATTCAGCAGCTGTAGCAGGGTCTCAGATGGGTGCTATTGTGATGCCTGCAGAAAATTTGCACCATTGCATGAACTCAGGCAGTTATCAAAAAATTTAAACAATGGAGAAATTTGTCTCTCATTATGTAAGAATCAATTTGGAAATAAATACAGTAGAACCTCCATAGTTGACCACCTCGCTACATTGACCACCTCCTTCAGTTGACCTAATAGCCATAGACCAGATGTACATATCAGTACAGTAGGTCTGGTTACTTACGTTGACCACCTCCATATATTGTCTTTAAAAAAAAAAAAACAAATTGAAGGTTCTTAATGAATACAGGTAGGTGTACATAATTACACAAGGGCAATCAATAACCACAGTAAAGATGGTAACTGATTAATATTATATGATGGAGAAGAATTCCCACTTTCAAGATAAAATTTTAAGGCCATGTTACAGTAGTATCTTATGCAAACCTTGCAACAATTCTGTGACATAGATGAGAAAATTATTATTATTGCCGTTGCTCATAAAAAGAAGTGCTAGAATCGGTAAAGTGGCTTCCCAAAAAGGTAGTCACTTTTTGGAAGCAGAATACAGGAAGTCTAATAATATTGCTGCACCACAGTTTTTTTACACTCTTGATCAACTTGAGGTCCTACTGTACAGTGTAAACATATGTAATCTAAAAGTTTTAGCAGCATTAAGCTGACCCTCTCCTTGACTATATTATTATTCATAAGTCAGGTTTCCCATCTATGTTTTGAAAAAGATGTCATGGCAAGAAAGAGAAAATTTTGCATTCTGATTATATGTATTAGTATTTTGTTCTAGTATGATAGTTTAACAATTGTTTCTTATTATTTTAATCAGGGCAACATAACTATTTATGTGCTGGAAGAAATGATTGCATTATTGATAAGATTCGAAGAAAGAATTGTCCTGCCTGCAGACTTCAGAAATGTCTTCAAGCTGGAATGAATTTAGGAGGTAAGTTTTGTGTTTTTAGTTTTATAAAAATGTTAGTATTAATATAACACACTGGGATCTATGAACTCCCCAAATGGAAGGTGACGCTAACATGGGGCAGCAGCTTCTAATAATCGAATGAGTTCTGTTTTTATGCTAAAATACTTGAGGAGAAAACATATCTGAGCTGGAATTAAAGAGAGGTATGTTGTGTGGCTATAGTCCTAGTAAATTTTTCAATCCTGAGTTTGCTAAGTTCCAAGAACTGGACGCTTAACCAAAACCAAAGCAAAAATGAATGACTTTTTATATAAACCCCTAACTAACAGTTTTTATTGTCATGTCTGCTTAGAAATTAGACCTACATGTGATAACATTACCGAGATATGAATACATACCTAACTTTAGGGAGTAAACATAATAAAGGAAGACCTATTAAAAAGGGGGGGGGTAGCGCCTGTGGCTCAGTGGGTAGGGCAATGGCCCCATATACCAAGGGTGGTGGGTTCAAACCCAGCCCCAGCCAAACTGCAACAAAAAAATAGCCGGGCATTGTGGCAGGCACGTATACTCTCAGGTACTCGGGAGGCTGAAGCAAGAGAATCGCCTAAGCCCAGGAGTTGGAGGTTGCTGTGAGCCGTGTGATG